>PVKS010023498.1:0-32317 GCA_004027875.1 Aplodontia rufa
TGACTTTATTTCCTTTGCTTTCGGAGACCTGTTGAGAAAGTCTTTGCCTACTCCTAAATGTTGAAGTGTTGGACCAATTTTTTCTTCTATCAGTTGCAACGTAGCTGGTTTGATACCAAGCTCTTTGATCCATTTTGATTTGATTCTTGTGCAAGGAGAAAGATATGGGTCTAATTTCAACTTTCTGCAGATGGAGGACTCAAGCTAACATCTTTAATACAGTCTTTCCCTAATGTCTCAGAAATTATTCATGCTTCTTCCCTTTTGACTTTTTGTTTTCAGTCTTCCTAGTCCAAAATATGAGAGGCTCACATAAGACAAATATTCTTTTCTCTTTTTCTTTTTTTTTTAACCAGGGATTGAACCCAGAGGCACTTAATGACTGAACCACATCCTAGTACTTCCTTTTATTTTTTTGAGACAGTGTATCACTACGTTATTTAGGGCCCACTAGGTTGCTTAGGGCCTCGATAAATTGCTGAGGCTGGCTTTAAACTTACAAATCTGCTACCACAGCCTCCTGAGTCCTGGAATTACAGGCATGAGTCACAATGCCCAGCAAGGCACTAATGCTTGTGGAGCTGTGCAGGCTAAGGGAGAAGAGAAGTTATCAAAATGTAAGTGGGATTTATTTATACAAACTTTTTTTTTGGTATCATGGTTTGAATCCAGGGGTGCTTAACCACTGAGCAAGATCTGCAGCCCTTCTATTTATTTATTATTTTGCTACATGATTTTGCTAAGTTGGTGAGACTGGCTTTGACCTTGGGATCCTCCTGTCTCAGCCTCCCACGACACTAGGATTATAGATGTGCTATGCCCAGTGAGACAAACATCTCTATCACAGGTTTTCTCTAATGTCTTAGCAATAATTTGAAATAAAATAATTTAAATAAACTAAATTCTAAAATATTTATTTGAAATGAAAAGAGTATAGAAATAAAATGCCATCAGAAGCAGATTTCAATATTTTACATAAAAACATTAGTGCCTTCCTGGGCATGGTGGCACACGACTGGGATTCCAGGGCACAAGAGGCTGAGGCAGGATAACTGCAAATTCAAAGGCAGCCTCAGCAATGTAGCAAGGCCTTAAGCAACTTTCTGAGACCCTGTCTGAAAATAAAAAAATAAAAGAAAGTATGAGGTGGTGGTTCAGTCATTAAGCATTGAGTGCTTCTGGGTTCAATTCCTGTTATCTATCTATGTATCTATCTCTCTATCATCTATCTATGTATCTATCATCTATCATCTATCTATCTATCCTATCAGTGCTTTGTGAGTCTCTCAAAGTTTTGATGATGAAAACCAAAGAGAGAGAGAGAGAGAGAGAGGGAGAGAAACCAAAAGTTACAAACATGAATAATTTCTGAGATGTTAGGGAAAGACTGTATTAAAGATTTTTGCTTACCAGACCAGGAAAATTGCCACAGCAATGAACTTCCAAATCTCTGTCCTCAGGCTTTAACAGAGTTTCTCCTGCCTTTGATGACCACATGCAGCTCACTCCAAGCTGACATCTCAGGCTAACTCTGAAACTGCCCTCTGTCTGGACATTGGCATATGTGTTTGGTCTACGTTAATATCATAGCTCATCTAGGACAGGTGCCATAGCTTAGCATATTCAAAGTTAGTTGATAACAAACAACAGACTCAAAAATTTGCAAACTTTTCAAAGTTTGGTGCTTTACTACTGAATTGCATCCCTGGCCCTCAAAGTGATTTCCCTATGGAAATCAGAAATATTATAATAGTCACCAGAGAAAGACCAAGGGAAAACAACTGAGGAGGTATTTTATTTCTTTACACAAATTTGAAACCTGTGTTTCAAATTGCTATAGTTTGTTAGAGTTGGGTGGCAGTGACACTATGATTTCATTGTTATTTTTTTCTGCTTCTCTGTGTATTTGAAATTTTCATAAATATGACACCCAATCTTCATTCTTATATGTGTTATTCTCTTCAAAATGAATGGCTTTGCATTTTCTTTTTATACTTTTTTATTAAGGAGTTGAGCTATTGTACAATAATAAATGCATATAAAGTAACAGTATGATATGCATATGTTCTTAAACCAGAATTGCCCCCACATTGCCCATACTCCAGTATCTTGATTCTTCTGTATTTTGCCTGTACAAGTGATATAAATGCTTAGGTTGTGAATTTTCCAGAGTTAAATGATTGCATAAGTCTTATTTGGATTCTCAGGGGTTAAAGAGGATGCTATATTGTTGATTGTCTCCCCTAGATCCCACCCTATTCTCCCTCCCCTCCCTACCTTTCTCCTCCCACTCTCCCTCCCTGTTCTCCTTCTCTATGATGTCTTTGGATTTTCAAGTTGAGTAAGTTTAAAGAAAGATATAAATGAACAAATAGGGCAGGAAGTATGTGGGAATGAGCAAATTATGTGACATTTGTAGAGCACAAGTGAAGGATGAAAAATTCTGGTATAGTCTGCACTGTCCTTCCCCCCCCCTTTTTTTTTAAGAGAGAGGGACAGTGAGAGAGAGAGTGAGAGAGAGATAGAATCAATTTTATTTCATTTTTCATGTGGCTTTTGTTGCTCTGACCATTTAGTTGTGTGTGTGGGTGCTGGGATTTGAACATGCATACTCGCACATGCTGGGCAAGCACTGTAACCACTGGGCCACCGCTCCAGCCCCTGCACTGACCCTTTTTATCCCAGCTGGTGCAGGGTCTCAAACCAAATTTAAACTCAATCAGTAGTGACAATGTTGATAATTCTTATTCTCTTTCTTTAGAACTGATTTTTCCTGCTCTTTTTTTCCCACCTTATCACCATTTCATCGTGTGTATTTCAGGGTAGTGGCACATGCTGGCTTCCTTCCTAAACTTGAAATAATTCATTTTAACTCTCTCTAATAGATGCCTACTCCCAGCATTGGGCATTGGTCTTGCTGATGTGCTCCCACTGCAGAAGCAATGTATCAATACAGCAACTACAACAAACAGCAAATACATTATAAGAAAATGTGCAAGGATTAACAAACTGAAATCTTTCACCCACGTCTTTTGTACACATTGAAGTATTACATATACTTGAGTCTAAAATAGTTGTGAAGCAAATTTTCAGATGTATAAGCCAGGCTTAGTGCAGAGACTTGGCAAGTAGTCCTAGATACCCTAGAATGGAACCTGTCCACTTATAGGAAGCCACATTGGATCCAGAAGTCTGAGGTGAGACTGTAAGATTCTGGCAGAAAACTAGGATGCAGCTGTGTGGATTTGAGAATCCCTGAGAGACAAACAGCTGGAATAGATGCACAGTATTGGATAGATCACATAGGTAACAGTGTGTTTGGAAATTGGAAATTCGCCACAGTACACTCACTCCCTTGTGATGGGAGTGTCTTAAATTTATGCTCCAGCTGAATGCCTAATTCATACTTACAACTCAAGTCTAGACTGAGCAGATCCATTCATGGAGCCACTCAAGGGATGCAAGATTCTGACTGTGGGGTTGCTCTTTCTGGTCTGGGTGAGTACTTCCCTTGCCTCTGATCCCTCTCATTGCTGGCTTATATCTTCCTTCCCTACACAATTTCAGGTTTGGATTCATTAAATGCTTTCATATAGGAGATAGCACTGAGGGAAGCTCTCAGTCTTTTGACCTCCATCCCGTGAGCTTCTAGGAACAGTAAATGCAGCGTGGAAGGTCAATCTAAGGAAAAGAGTGAGCAGGTGGAATGTTGAGCTCTATCAGGGAATCTAAAACAAACATAAAACAACTGTTAAAAAGCTGTTTCCACTGCCACCCAAAGAAACCAAGAACTGGAGAAGCAGAGTGACAGGGAAGAGCTTTACTGGTAACAAGTCAGCAAGTTGGAGGATGGGGACTTTTATCTTTCAGAGTCATCTTGCTCAGAGGTCTCAGGCACAAAGCTTACATAGGGATTTGGGGAAGGTATACAATTAGTGTCAGGCAGGTGAGTGGGATGCCAGAAGTGGTCATAAATTTCTAGGTGGTCCACTTTTCTGACATATATGTTGCTACTATCTGAAGGTCACTGAATGTTCTGGGTCTTTTAGACACCCAGAAAAATTACTTATTAGAAAGTCCCTTTTTCTAGGAGTAGCTGTATTATAATTAATCAGTAGGATGCAGAACCAGGCATAAGAGCAAGAGGTAATTTTATGTTTTGCAAGAGATGTTTTAGCATATCAGATGGCTTCACTCTGAGGTGGCATTCATTGAGAACAAATAGCAAGAGACTGATAATATATAATTCATCTGTGTGACCTCTAAAATTAGTTGTTTTAAAAGTCAACTAAAAAAAATTGAAACTAGAGGTTTTATTTAGGTTTCTCCTGGGTATAAAAAGTTGTTATTAATGGAAAATTCCAAAGGAGGGGGAAAAAAACTAAGCAACTCACATTGTTCGTAGTTCTGTCACTTTTGAAGGTTTTTTCCTTTCTGCTTCAGTGTAAAAGAAAAAGAAGTCTGTGGTGTGTAGCTCTGCAGGGATTAAAAATAATTTCTGACTGGAGAAAAAGTGAGGAATTGAGTGAAATGACAGTTTGTTGGTTCTTTAGGAACCCTTTAGGAAAATGGATTTACCAATCTGTCTATGGCAGTTAAATGAGTTGTCAGTGTTTAAACAGTAGGATATTTTGCATGACAATATAGATTTCTGACTTTTCTTAAAAGTTTTCATTCTAAGATCAACCAGAGAGTTTAACAGGAAAATCCTAATGTGCTGAGAGCTGTCCCAAAACAAAGGGAAAGCAACGTGGCACAATTAATGTGCATTTGTGCAGCTCTGTCCCAACTCTGTTGCAGCTAACACTATAGCATAGAATACCCAATCACAATGTATGTTTCCATATAGGTGAGACAAAAAAATTTACAAGGGTGTATAAGACACCTGCCGCTGTGATTGGGATCAGCCTTTGGAGCCAGTGCTGGGACTAATAAGTGCTACTAACTGCTGAAAGGCTTGGTGTCCAGTCTCTCTGAGAGAATCCCACAACAATAGTTCCTTAAAATTCAGATCTGGAGAAGGTGTCCATCTCATTTCCAGAGTAGCCTTGCACTAACTGAAAGGGTGAGACTTGTTTTGTTGCAGTCAAAATTTTCTGCCTTGTAGTTAAAATATAACATAGATAACAATACAAATAAAACCTTGACTTCACAATAAAAGTCAAAGATACCACACATATGTAATCACAACCTAAGTTAAGAAATGGAAATTACTATCACCCTCATAAACATCCTATCATAACTTGTTCCTGTGACTCCTACCTTCTCTTCTTTCCAAGGTAGGCAATACCTCAACTTATGACATTATACATAAATTTTGTCTGACTTTGAATCAATCTGTCTTTCTTTCCCTCCCTCCCTCCCTCCCTCCCTCCTTCCCTCCCTCCCTCCCTTCCTTCCTTCCTTCCTTCCTTCCTTCCTTCCTTCCTTCCTTCTTTTATCCTTTCCTTTCCTTTCTCTCTTTTCTTAGTACCAAGGATTGAACTGGGGGCCCCTTAACCACCGAATTACATCTCCTGCCCATTTTATTTTTTATTTTAAGAAAGGGTCTCGATAAGGTGTAATGTCATACAACCTAAGGCATTTGTAGAGTTGCATTGGGAAGGAGGGGAAGGAGGGATAAGGGTAATTAGGGGGGGCTCTTGGGAGTAAATCTAATTTTCAGAATTTATATATATATTATTTTATTACAAGCTTGTTTGATTGTTCAACAAATAAATTTCTGAATTAAAAAAAACAGGGTCTTACTAAGTTGCTTAGAGCTTCACTAAGTTACTGAGGTTGGCTTTGAACTTGTGATCCTCCTACTTCAGCCTACCAAGCCCCTGGTCTTACAGGCATGAACCATCATTCCCAGATGACTCAGAATTTCTTATAAAATAATCATACAATATTTCCTTTATGTGATTCTTGTTTTGAGAAATATCTATTCAGATCATTTGCTCATTTTTAATTGAACCTATTCTTGCTGTTCCTTGTATTTTCTGAATATTAGTGATCTACCACTGAGGTACATCTCTAGCCTCTTTCATTTTTTAGTTTGTGAGACAGGCTCTAATTTTCCAGATTGGCCTTGAACTTATGATCCTTTTTCCTCAGTCTGCTGGGTCACTGGCTTTACAGGCAGGTGCCATTGTGCCTACAATCCATTGTGTTAGATCTTGAGACAGTGCATTTCTTCCTCTAAACATTTGCTTTTTAGCAGTAGAACTACCTATAAATAAGTAACCAATTTAGGAGACAATGAAAGGATAACAACAGGTTCCTATCCCTGTGCCTTATGACAGTGACATAGGTGCACTAACAGTCATCCAAATAGAATAGAAGATGATGGCTCTGGACTCATACTCCTAATTCCAGGATAACTTCACTTGGTAGACATTGGAAATCTTCCCACAGATTGAAATTTGATATGGGTGTGTAATCAGTCTTTACGGAGTTACCCTTGCCAAATAGAAGGAATATTGGTGGGTTTAGGTGAGTATTTGATAAACAGGTATTTAAATTCCCTTCACCCACCCCCAGTCCTATTGCATTAAACATGGTCTCTCTCTACTGCTCTTCTTGTTTGGAAGTTGCACTTGTCTGGTCTATATTTGTGACTTTGTGTTTCTCAGAATATGATGCCAATGAGATCTGGGACCCTGGAGGAGACTCCTCATCACAGCAAACACTGTGCCTCTCTAGAAAGCAATCTGCTACCTCTCACTCCTTTTGCCAGCCAATATGTGTCTTGTAGTTTTCTGTAATTTCCAGCTTTTCCAATGTTTTCTGTGGTTCAAGCTCTTCTTTTTTGCTGAGCCCCATTAGAGAAGGAGCTCATGGTCTCACATTGTTTTTCTAGAGTCCTCAAGAGAATTGAGGATTCTCTCAATTCTTTCAACTGAAAATCTAGGTTGGAGATGGTAGGGGTAGAGTTGTGGAAAGAGGGGCAAGGAGGAGCAGAGGGGACACTGAGAATGCCAGGCTCTGGAAAGGAAACAGGTTTTGTGAAGAGGGAGGAACCTAGAGATGTGAGAGTTGGGTCCAGGCTTGCTTATAACTCAGGGAGTGATTGGGTGTGGGGGTGGCAGTGAGGGATAAGAAGGCCAAAGGAAGGAGATAGTTGGGCTAAACAAGGGACACAACTTTACCCTCACAACGTGACATGCTTTTTCAATTTAAGGTTTTGGTAACTCAAGATGCCAGGCTTATGAGAAGCTGACAGCATGAGCTAGGCACTGAGCTTTGCTGAATGGCAATATCCTTTTAGTAATAAAATTAGAGAAGTAGAAATCACTGATGGATTCTTCTTTTTATCTCCACAGATGTTCTATTTCAATATGTCCTGGACTGGCAGCAGCATCCATCAGCCCCCAGTACTCCATCAAATCTCTAAATATGCCTCCAAATCTTTGGAATCACTCTCTCTGTTGGACTCTCTCCCCTGGGAGCTCACCAACCTGACACACCTTCTATACTGGCCTCCAACCCCTGGAGATGGAGGGAACTTTATGGCTTCTACCAGCCCCAAGACCTCCACCTACCACTTGAGGGATCCTGGTCAAGCTATCTATGTCCTGGGAGGCTACTTGGAGGTTGTCCTTGTGGCCAGGGACCACCAGGGCAGGCCTAAGATACATGGTGGAGATCTGTTTCAAGCACGATTGTTGGGCCCGGAATTGAAAGCAGGGGTCCCTGGGAATGTCCAGGACCTGGAGAATGGCACATATCTGGTGTCCTTCCCCCTGCTCTGGGCTGGGAGGGCCCATGTGCAAGTGCGTCTGATACACTCCAGCGAGGCTGTTGGGGTTCTGCGGAAACTCTGGAGAGAGAGAAGAGCTACCGTCAATTTTAGGGGGTATTTCCGTGGCTGTTCTGGGGCTCAAGAGACTGTGATTTGCAATGTTGATCCTCACTCAACTGGAGCTAAAGGGCCTACATGCCAGTACAGGGATGTGTTTTCTGGTGAGCTCTGGTTCTGTGCTCAACCCTCTACCCTGCCCTGTGACTCTTTAGTTGCTCACTCAAGTGGGAGTTACCTGAAAGTGACCACATCACATGATGAGGCTCTAATGGCATGGTAAGAAACCTGGAATCTGGGATATGGGTCCCAACCCTAAGCCTCATCCTGCCTTCTGAATCTTGCCCTGGTATCCAATGGTACTCTAACACTTTCCTCTTTCAGTCATTCAATATGTGTTTGTTGAACACCTACCAGGTGACAGACACTGCTAGACAAACATATAGTATTTGTCTGGCTGTGTCTTCAGAGAAGGTTCTGTTTGATCTTAGGTTTGGCGTTAAAAGAGAATATCTCTACCTAAGATGAGAGACAAAGTATGCAGGAGAAAGCAAATTTATTTCAAGGCAAATGTTGCTTAAGTGTTTCACTTATTATCCAGGTTCCTGTCTTCATTTAGATTTTGATTTGCCAGTTCATTAATGCTTTGTAAGATCTTCAGTTATGTAGTAATTTTAATATCATTTTATGCTAAAATTTCAGTAAAGTTTGTTGTGAGTACCTGGGTCTGCCATAGTACCAGGAAAGAAAGTATCCATTCTATTTCATTTGTTTTTACAATGAAAAAAATATATATAATTAATTTTAGATGGACACAATATCTTTATTTTATAAATTTAATTTTACATGGTGCTGAGGATTGAACCCAGTGCCTCACAGGTGCTAGACAAGTACCCTACCTGTGAGCTACAACCCCAACCCATCATTAGTTTTTATGATACCTTTAACATTGATTTCTTCAATTTCTTTTTATATCAGAAACTGAGCATTGGGGACACTTAGCCACTGAACAAAAACTCTTGCCTTTTTTTTTTTTTTTAAGAGAGAGAGTGAAAGAGAGTCAACGTTTAAATTTTTTCATCTGGTTTTGTTTTTTCACCACTTAATTGTGTATGTGGTGCTAGTGGCTGACTCTGTGCATGATAGACAAGTACTCTATTGCTGAGACATTTCTTTAGCACCTCCCTAACACAATTTTATTTTTTTAAAGTTTAAAATTTTCCATTATTTCTTTCAATCTCCTTTCTACCTTAATAAAACTCCTCTTCCATTCTGAACACTTTCTCAATTGTAAATAACTGTCCCCTTACACTTGCCCCTTGAGGTCTGTGCTTCTCATCACCACAATCTGTGTTTGTGCTGTTTAGTTTTCTGGTAGTAAGATCATCTGCTACCTCCTTCCATCTCCACTTTGAAAAATAATCTAACTCTACTCTTGTCTCTCTCTTTTACCCTCTCTCTCTCTCTCTCTCTCTTCTTTATTTCTCTCTTTTTCTTACTATCTCACATCATCTCATTTTTCTTTCTGCTCTGGCTTCTAGTTTAAAAGTTGTTCTCTACCCTACTATCACAATTACTATGCCCATAGGTGTCTATAAACTCACCTCCTATTCAGGTTATATATCTTGTGTTGCCATCATTAATACTGGAAAACATTATTACTCTGATTGTCATTCTTGATATAGGTTATTTGCTTTCAAACCTCCTACAGACCAAAAAGTTAAATATGATTGCTGCTGGATGTAGGTACAAAACCTCAGAATTCCTCTCCTAGGAGGGAACCACCATTATAATGTTTGAAGAAGGAGCAAAGTAGGTTGCTTTGTGCTGTTTATTGTATGTATTGAATGTTCATTCTGATTCAATTTCATTATCTAGCAAGGCATTGGAAATCAAATGGTCAAAGGTCAATAGACGTTCACAGGTGGGGGTTCCTGCTGGTGAACTCAACTCTCCTTACAAATCCCCCACAAAAGTAAGGGAGGAGACAAAACGTGCTATCCCATCAACAAGATCTCAAAGGAGTTCAACCAGAGAGGAGTCTCAGGACCTGTTCCCCTGACACCAAACCATTCTACACATTCATTGATAAACAGCAGAACAAACACCTCAATTGTACACAAAAGCATACAAAATAAGGAGAAATAGAATTTTCTTCAAATCAAGTCCTGTGAAGAATATCATTATAAATGAGGATCCACTCTAGGAAAGGTTCACCTCAAACCCACAGCTCCCAAACCATGAAGCCCAGGGATAGTGACCAGGATGACAACATTGAAAAACTTGTCAATGATCTGATTACTAAAACACTCAAAGACTTCTAAAGAAGGAAACAAGGGAGCAAATACAGGAGATGAAAAAGTGCTTTAACAAAGAAATGGATACACTGGAAAGAAAAGTCTTAGACTCGAAATCCTCAGTCAACCAAATCAAAGGCTCAATGGAAAAAATTAACAACATATTAATTTCTATAGAAAAAGAACCTCAGTCCTTGAAGAGAGAACTTCCAGTAATGAGGACAGGCTGGGTAGAGTTGGGTTATTTTTCTTTTTTTTTCATATCAAAATTTTATTTTGACCATTATAAAGAAAAATGTCAAGTCAAATATTAGTACAGGGTTATTTTTCAAAGTGGAGATGGACACACTTGAATGACACACAGATGACAGAAAAGAAAAACCCTCACAGAACACGAGCAGAATTTTCAAAATGTCTTGGATAAAATCAGAAGAATCAATCTAAGAGTAATAAGGATACAGGAAGAAATAAACATACAAATAAATGGTATAATGAACATTTTCAATGAAATAGTTAAAGAAAAATATTCCCATATCCATATACAGTCTGCTCATCCAAGAAGCATACAGGAGAGAAGGGAAGTCATGCCCAGGCACTCTCCTTGACTTAAAAGGAAAAAATACTGGAAAAACCACCTTCCTAGAAGGCACAAGTATTAGAAAAATTTGCTGAGCACAGTATGAGTCAGTGGGAGATCAGTAACTCAGAGACTTGGGTGTAGCAAGTGGAAAAGAGGACCTAATTTTGATCCAGGCAGTTGCCAGGGACCACCCTCAGCCATCATTCAATACAGCAGTGGGGGAGATGCTGTATGACAGCCTGATCCTTTTAGCCACACAGAGACTAACTGCATGTAGAAAAACGGAATTGGATTGAAATTGGGTCCTCTCAGCATCTCTGCTGCGGAGAACGAGCGGATTTCCCCTCCCACTTATGAGGAGGTCAGGCTGTAGTGATTTCCGACAAATAGGTAAGCAGAGTTGGGAATCTAAAGCAGATTTCTTCTCAATACTGTGGGATCCTAAACTCTGCTGTGAATGGGCAGAATGCAAACAGGAGCTCTGCTCTGTGCTTAAACTGTGACAACTCTGTAGCGTCTTTGCTTTGGAGAAGAGAACATTGCCCCTCATTCCAGCCCTAAGTGGCACAGGCTGTAGTCATTCTCAGTGTACAGGCAAGGTGGGCAGAACTTTGTTTCAGACCCACATTACCATCACCCAGATCCCCCTACTATGACTGGAGGGCAGTTCAGCTGAACTGGAGATGGGAACCTGGAGGCAGTGTAGCCTGCAGGACAGTTAAACCAGAAATAATTGGATTGGGTGTGAAAGAGTTGCCTGATGGCACACTCATCCCCTCCACTGCCCCAAGTCTCAAGCCACCAGACTCTGGGACAACAATTCAGCATAATTGGTTGGACCTTACTTGTGACCAGTAGAGGATGCTCCAAGTTCATACATTAGAGTTTGAATTTTTTAAAATGTGTGTATATTTGTTTGTAATAAGGGTTGTTGCTGTGGCTCTATTTCTTCTTTCTACTTATGTCTTACCCTTCCCTTGAACACTTGCTTTAATGTCAATATTAGTACTCACTGCACCACCTGATGCCAGGGCTGTATAGACCCCTAGTAGTTCACTTCTCCATTACCTACATCTTTCCTATCCTCCAGCAAAAGCCAAACCCTATTCTTCTAGCTCTCACACCCCCACGGCATCATTTCCCCAGTCTCCTCCTCTTTCTCTCCTTTTTCTCTTTTTTCTTTTGTTTGTTTTTTAATTTTTTTGTATTCAGATTATTGTTAAAGCATATCTATACTCTCTCTGCTATTGCTTAGTAATCAGAAAACTGTCTACCTCAGTGCTTTACTCTCAGATGTCTGTAAGTTTAACATCAGTTCAATTATCTCCATCTGGAGGTAAATACTAATCACGTCTTTCCTTCCATAGGTCATAACTAATAGTGCATTATATACAGACATGCACTGAAATGCAGTAATTTTGGGACTAGCACCAGATGAATTTCAAGAGCTCTGCAGGTCTTATGGTGTCACTGCCAGTGGTAGGTTGGCTGCCAGAGCAGTGCCTTCAGTGAGGAGGGGTACATAATGCTATGCTACTGAGGGAAAGCCTTACACATGGAAAAATCTCTAATTCCAGGTACCCCTCAGGTCACACCCTACAAGCTCTTGAATTTAATATGAGCACTCGATATTAATACCCTGTGTCTCAGCAGCAGCCATTGTGCCTGTGTGGATCAAATTGAGGCAGCTAGAACTTCCCCCATGAACTACCACAGGAGCCTGCTGGGACCCAGTAGGTCTCTCCAGTGGAGCACAAGTGTTGGTCTAAACCTGAGATTATTATTAAAAATAAAAATAAAAATAAATTGCTAAATTGCTTAGGGTCTGGCTTTGAACTTGCAATCCTCCTGTCTCAGTCTCCCAAATCCCTGGGATTACAGGTGTGAGCCACCAAGCCCAGCTCCAAAATATTATATCGTTAAGTATTTATGCAAGGACAAAACTTTTTAATCTGAAGAAACAAAAGGTAATGAGGATGTGTAGTGGTAGAAAAATTTACATACCATTGCTAGGGGTGTAAATTGTTACAATACTTTGAAAGGCAATTTGACAATACTTAGGTTTAAGATATATTCAACTTGCAATTCTAAGATTTATCTTCTATTTAAAAATTGTGGACAAACTTTCCTACATGAGCTCAGAAAACATGTACAGGAATTTTTTGTGGATATTGTGGGCAAAATATTAGAAATGATCTCACTGGCAACTAATATGAAATGGAGATATAGATTATGGTATATTCAAACAATGGAATCATAAAGTACAAATGAATGAAGACCAGTTCTAAGTGATACCATTACATAATCTTGAAAACATGGCAAGTAATGATATATACATGTTCAACCTAAAGTTCTAAAACTTGACAACATTTCTTTGTAGTATTTTGGATTCATATATGTGTATCAATTGTATAAAATGTAGGTGGAAATATAAGCACTGAATTCATGATAGTGACTTCATCCTTGTGAGGAACAGAATGGGAAAAGGCAGGAACATGGGGGGTGTACCAGAGGTACCTGCAATGATCTATTTACTAATTTTCAACTTTTTGTTGTGAGATCATTGTATACCCATAAGAAATTGCAAAAATAACACATCAGTCATCTGACCCTCTGCTCCAGTTTCCTCCAATGGCACCATCTCACTCATATCAAGCACAATCGAAACAGAAAATTAGCATTGGTACAATTCTGTTAACCAGACTACAAAATCTATTCAGTTTTCATTAACATAGTCGTGTGTGTGTGTGTGTGTGTGTGTTTGTGTGTGCGTGCATGTGTATGTGTGTGTGTGTGTGTGTGTGTGTGTGTTTCTTCAAAAATTTACCCCACATATGCTTTGGTGTAACCAGCATCACAAGCAAGATATAGAAATGTTCTGTCACTAAAAGGAAAACCCTTCTGTTGTCTTTTAAACACTTCCATGCTCAACGCCTGTGCTTGTCACCTGCTCTGTTCTTCATCTTTATAGTTTTGACATAAACTATAAAATGATGGTTCTGTAAATGGAATCATACAATATGCATACAGCCATTTAAGATTTTCTTCCACAAAGCTCAAGGCCCTCTAGATCCATCCAAGCTGTTCCATCTATTGATAATTCATTCCTTTTTTCTTGCCACCAATATTCCAGGGTATAAATTTGCTTAACCATATACCCATTGAAGGACGTTTGGAGTCTTTCCAGATTTTAACTATTGTGAATAAAACTTCTATAAATCTTTATATACAGGTTAATTTGTGAGCACATTTTTTATATCTGTGGAACAAAATGCCTGAGTGCAGTTTCTTCATTGTGTGACTGGTAGATGCTTAGTTTTATAAGAAACTGACAAACTATTTGCCAGAGTGGCTGTGCCATTTTATATTCCCACCAGCCATGAGTAAGAGATCCCGCTTGTCCATGTCCTCCCCAGCATTTAGCATTGCTATTTTACATTTTGGCTATGGATCCAATTTTTAAAAGAATGATCTGATTCATGTCTGGCAAAATATTAATATCTAATACATCTGGATGCTGGGTACACAATAAAAAATCTTTAAAAAATGATTCATAGAAGAGATGAAAGGAGATTGGCAGAGTTATAGCACAAGAGGACATCATAATGGAAGAGGGCTTGGCTTTAGATTTTTATTTAGACAATAAAACTCAAATTTATTGAAATATAATTTACATGCAATGGAATAAACATGATTTTAAATGATTTTAATGTTCAGGTCAGTGAGTTTTGTTAAATGTGTACACCCATGTAACTGCCAAGACAGTCAAGCTAGAGAATATTTTTACCACTCTTAGAGTTCTCTTGCCCCACTGCACAGGTGAATTCCTCTACCATCCTTTAGCCCCAGGCAATCCAAAAGCCTTTTGACAGTAAATATATGTTTTACCTTCTTTTTAAGAGGGGGGAGATATGAGAGAGAGTGAAATTTTAATTTTAATATTTACATTTTATATTTTCATCTGTTTTTTGTTTTTCCTTCACTTAGTTGTGGGGATCCAACCTGGGTCTTTTCACATGCCAGGGAAACATTCTACCATGGAGCCTTCTCTCCAGCCCCATGTTTTGCCTTTTTTAGAATTGCATAAAAACAGAATCACACAGTACATGTTCTTATATCTGCTGTTGGGTCTGTGAGAAGTTTCTGAGGCTCATCTATACTGATGTATAGCAGTACATTTTCCTTTTTATTACTGAATGGCATTGTATCTTGTGGATATAGCACAATTTGTTCATCCATTCACTTCTTGATAAACATCTGAGTCATTTTCAGTTTTGCCCATTATAAATAAAACTGCTGTGAAAATTGAGGTGTGAGAGCTTTGTAGACAAACATTTTCATACCAGAGAAACAACTATGTGTTCAGGTTTTGATTAATAACATTTTTAGAAAATTTTAGATTCACAGAGAAACTGAGACGATAGCATGGGGTTCCCATATTTCATTTCCTGCACAGTATCTCTTATGAGTCACATCTTACACAAATGGGGTGCATCTGTTTCAATTCATGAGCCCATGGTAAGTCATTGTTGAAATTATAGTCCAATGTTTATTTAGATTTCCCTAGATTTTTACCTAATGTCTTTTATTTCTTATCCAAGATTCTATTCAAGCTACCACAATACATTTAGGCTTTTCTTGGTTGTAATAGTCTTCCTGACATTCCTTGTCCTTGATGACTTAGAGGCTTTTATTTTTTTATACCTGGGATTGAACCCAGGGGCATTGAACCACTGAGCCATACCCTCAGCCCTCTTTATTTATTTATTTTTATCTTGAGGCAGGGTCTCACTATGTTACTTAGGGCCTTGCAAAGTTTCTGACACTGACCTTGGATTTATGATTCTTCTGCCTCAGCCTCCCAAACCTCTGGGATTACAGGCTGGCGCCACCATGCTTGGACAATGACCTACAATTTTGAGAAGTACTGGTCAATTATACTGGGGTTCTCTCTGTCTGGAAATGACTGATTTTTAAAAAATTTTTATGATTAGACTGGTGTGTGTCTTGGGAAGAAAGACCATAGAAGTAAATTACATTTCCATCATGTCATATCAAGGGTACGTATATGAATGGTGCCTGTTGGTGTTAACCTTGTTTGCCTGGCTAAGGGGGTGTTTGCTAGGTTTTGGAGCTGTGAAGCTACTCTCCCACTCCACCTCCTTTTTCATACTGTAACTTTGGAAGTCAGTATGCACAACCCAATTCAATAAGTGGAGGTACGTACCCATTCTCTGGGTGTTCATAGAATAGCAGCAACAAAGTGATTCTACTCCTTGTCCTTCCAGAATTTTGTGTCAGGAAGAGGTTTTTGTCCCTGACATTCTGTGTACTTCTATTTATAGGAAAAGAGAACTATCTATTCTGTGTTGGTTGTTTTTTTCCTCACCTTGACTTTTAGTAAGCTGAGCACCAAATGGATAGATGAAATGCAAAAAGTCCCTCTCCCAGCCTCCTGATAAGATTTTTCTCTTCCTTCCATCATTTTTCCTGTTTATGGTGATTGCCCCAAACTATAAATGTGCAAATTCTATTGTAATGATCTTATTACTTTGGGGATTAGAATGGAAACGACAAGTCAATCATCAAATCCCCTTAGCAACTCAACTGCCACCATGTTGCCCTCCCACAAAGCTCCTCTCCCTGTTTCTCCAGGAATGTGACTGACAAGCTGCTCCCTCAGGGTGTTGCTCCGATTCTGATCAGACCAGCAGAAAACATCAGCGTGGGTGAGTGAGGCTGAGTCAAGCTGGGAGTTGACGATGGACTTTCAAAGGTTTTATTCCTTAACTGGGGGTTTGTCTCTCCCTGCCAGGACGGTAGAGTACAAGGGGTAGTAGTACAATTGAAATACCCTACTTCTTGGACCAAATGCTATTCCTGGCAGTCATGGTTTTCCTGATTTTAAACCACTGCAGTGAGGTCTGATTGACATAGAAAAAGATATTTAAAACTTCATGGGTTTGGCCATAAATATGCACTCATGAAGCCACTACCATTATGCTATAAATATACTGGAGAGGTGGGTCAGTGATATCATGCTTCCTTCTCCCTGAGGCTGACCTCGAACTTGCAATCCTCCTGCCTCTGCCTCCCAAATTGGTGTGGGTTTACAGGCGTGCACCATCATGCCTGGATGTTTGGCTTTTTTCATTTATTACCATGCCCTGCCTTCAAGTTCATCCACATTGTCCTAAATGGCAGGATGTCCTTTCTTTAGAGTGGACAATGTTCCTGGGTGTGCATATGTGTGTCTCTTTTTCTTTATCCAATGATCCATGGATAGATGACCAGTTGTTTCCATGTCCTGGCTACTGAGAGTAATGTCCCAATGAATGTGGGATGGCAGATAATCCTTTCAAGTTCCTGATTTTACTTCCTTTGAGTAGATACTCAGGAGTGGTAATGTTGTATCATATAATAGTTCTAGTTGTAATTTTTGAAGAGCTGCCAATCATTGTTCTTGGTCATGGGTAAATTACTTAATATTTCATGTCCCAGTGTCCCTACTTGTAACTGAAGGTAAGAACAATACTTCATAGGTTTTGTCAAAGAGTAAATGAAAAAAAATATGTAAAGCATACAGAAGAGTACCTGACATAGTCTAAGATATTAATGTTAGTTCTTTTTATTTATTATTTTACATGTTCTGCTTTTTCTGTCCTGTAGTCCCATCCCCGAAGATCCTTTGCCTCCCTGGCCTTCTGGCCCCTAAGCCCTCTGGCTTCTACTATCAAGATGTATGGCACTCGCTGTCCTGTTCTGGCCAGTCCTTCTCCACTGTTGACAGCATCCTGGGCTGCCTGACTGGCCACATTGTGCACATGATGGGGGACTCCACACTTCGTCAGTGGTGGGAATATCTACGTGACACTGTGCCCTGTGAGTGACCAGGAGGGGAGGGGTAAGACATGTGGGAACTCATGAACAGGTGATCGGAGAGGGCTTTGAAGGAAACTGCCCTGCTCAGTGGGACAAAATAAAATATAAAAAGTGCTGGGGATGTGGCTCAGTGGTTAAGCGCCCCTGGTCTCAATCCCCAGTACCAAAAGAAAAAAAAATCATAGAAAGGTAGTCTTCTGAAAAGGACTTTTGGAAGTGAAATTATAACATCATATCTGAATGACACATGTACTTATATCACAAGTGACATAGGAGAGAAGGCAATGAAAGAACTGAAGGATTCTGGGTAAGAATGATCCTACTTGGAAGATGCTTTCATATATAATCATTGTTACATGTGTGTAGAGTTTTCAATGGTACTATGGACATAGTGGACAAACTTATGTACTTACTTGAAACATAATCTTTCTAGATGTTTAGAAGTACTTGAAGTATGTTAAAAGTAGAGGTAGTAGGGCTGGAGAGGTGGGTCAGTGATATTGCGCTTGCCTGGTATGCATGAGGACCTGGATTCAAACCCCAGCACCACATACACAACTACGTGACAGGGCAATGAAAATTAGATTTTAAAAGATCTTAAATAAAATATATTTTGTCTTTCTTTTTCTTGCTCACTCTTCCTCTCTCTCTTTCAAAAAGAGAGAGGTAGTAAATAAAACACTTTGTAGATAAAAAAAAAAAGAAAGAAAGAAAACGTGAGCCAAGCATGCAGGCACATGCCTGTAGTCCCAGTAGGCTGAGGCAGAAAGATCAGAAGTTCAAAGCCAGCCTTAGCAACTTAGTGAGGCCCTAAGCAACTAAGTGAGACCCTATCTCAAAATAAAGAAAAAAAAACCCCAATTTATTGGATGTGGCTCAGTGGTTAAGCACCTTAGGCTTCCATCTCTGGTACAAGAAAAGAAAAGAAAAGAAAAAAAAGTGGATTCTAAGGAGAGAATTTCGGGGATTCTTCAATTTACAAAGTGCAAGGAAACTAGGAAGCAAATAACTGAGCAAAGAGTAAGTAGAAAGGTAAAAAAAAAAAAAAAAAAAAAAGGCTAGTGTAGTATTACAGAAGGAAAAACAGGAAGAAAGTTTTTGGAAGATGTCAACCAGCAGAGGGAAGTCAAATGCCAGAAAGAGCAAGCAAGGGATGGGGATGTAGCTCAGAGGTACAGCCCTTGCCTGACTTGTCCAAGGCCTGGGATTTGATCCTCAGCACCACAAAAACAAACAAACAAACAAACAAACAAACAAATAAATACAAAAGAAAGCAAATTGGAAAGGTGGAAAGGAGTTTGGATGGATAGTGTTGGTATTAAGAGAAGTTTCAGGGTCTAGGAACACAATGCTTGTGTTTGGTAAAGCAAGCAGGAGCTGGAATTTTTATTTGTCAAATAAGATGGTACACAGTCATGTTATCTTGTGAAAACTTCTCTCTCATCCTCCCAACAGCCCTGAAACCAGTGGATCTACATGTCACATATCAGACTGGGCCCCTGATGGCCGTGGAGACCACCCGGGGCATAGTGCTGCACTGGCGAGCCCACAGCTGGCCTCTACGCTCCCAGCACACACCAGTGGCCTCCCTGCACTCTGTGGCCAGGGAGCTGGAGGGCTTGGCTGGGGGCCCCCACACGGTAGTGGTGCTGGGCCTGGGAGCCCACTTCACCACCTTCCCACCATCCATTTTTGCAAGACGACTGGCAGGGATTCGGGCAGCTGTGACGGCCCTGCTGGCCCGGGAACCCAGAACTCTTGTGGTCATCAAATTGGCCAACACTGGCTATAAGTCCGTGTATGGCAGCGACTGGCTCACCCTGCAGATGAACCGGCTCCTCCGAGCTGCCTTTGCTGGCCTCCAGGTGGCCTTTGTGGATGCTTGGGAAATGACCTCCAGCCTGGCCCTGCCTGACAATATCCACCCAGGGAAACTCATTGTGCGAAACGAAGTGAATCAGCTCCTCTCCTTCATCTGTCCCACCTGAGTGCTTCTGAGGTCCCAGCAGTGTGCTGATGGCCAGCCTTCAGCCTGGACACAGAAAGGGTAGTGATGGGACACAGAATGAACAATGGCTCAGAGGAGAGTAGTTACCTCAAGATTTGCCACATGTATTAACCACTGGTGACATTTTGGTGACTGTCCTCTCAGGCAGAGCTATACAATGCAAAAATAAATACACAATCTTACATGAATGAGAACATATTTGACATGCTTTCTTTTCAGTTCCCTGTTTGGGAAATTTTTATTGAATTAATGGTACATTGTGCAGTTTTTAAAGGAATAATATAAAGATCCCTTAACATCCTTTACTTCTACCAATGTAACCATTTTTTGAAACTAGGGCATGATATCAGAATTGGAATATTAGCATAGATACATAATCTACCATTCTCGCTCAGATTTTCCAAGTATTAGTGTCCTCAATTGTGTTTTTTTGTTTTGTTTTTTTCGGTTGTTTTTGCAGGGTTGGGGATTGAACCCAGGACCTTGTACATGTAGGCTAGTGCTCTACCACTGAACTACTTTCCTAGCTCCTCTTGTATTTATTTGTATGTGTTTAGCATGATACAGCTTTATCACATACATTGATATCTGGTTAATTCTTTAGTGTTTCATTTGTAGCCTTACGAAGGAATTAGGACAAAGCCCAAGGGTTCATACACCTGGGCAAGTCAGATAGGAGAATCCCAATAAACTGGGGTCTCAAAGGACTGTACCCTCAGGTTAAGTGTGATCCAAGAAGTCTCCAGACAGAAGGAGCACAAAGAAGAGAACCATTGGAAAATTTGGTAGGCAGAAGGGCAGGGGAAATGTCCACTGAGAACCTGTATCCATAAACCTGTCTTAGTGCTGGTTTCTAACCTGAACTGACACTATGTGGGTGGCTCTAAAATTCTCTAGCACCAAGTAAATTTAAGTTAGCCTAGCCTCATGTTACCTAAAAGCATCAAGTGCATTTGATTTCTGGAGAAGCCTGTTTTTCTGAGATCTCAAATAGTTTTCCACAGAGAGCATAACAAGAAAAAAAAGAACTCTTCATATTTAGAAACCATGAAACACACCAGAAATGTCATGGCAAGTGTGAGAAAAAGAAGAAAAGTCAGAAGAACCAAACCCGAAAAAGCTCCAGATATTAGATGAACTAGAAAAGAATGTGAAATTAGGATCTTTCAACATACTGCCCTAATCAGAAAGAGGTTTTTACAAATGTGAATAAAGAGGAAGAATATTTTTACAGAACAAAACAGAATTCCTAAAATGAAAACTAGAGTAATTATAATCAAAAGTGAAGTGCATATTTAAAACTAGGCTGGACATAGATGGAGAAAGAATCGGTGAACTGGAAGCAAGTTTCATTCTGACAACAAGCAATGGATGGAAATGTGAATTAGATGTGAGATGTGATTGAAGTCCTGGAGGGTGTATTTAGTTTGGCCGGTAAATCTAGATCTACCGTTCTTCCTCTTCTGGTTTTGTGGGGGAGGTACTAGGGATTGAAACTTTGGTACTAGTTGCTTTAGCACTGAGCTACATCTCCAGTCCTTTATTTTTTTATTTTAAGGTAGGGTCTCACCGACTTGCTTAGGTTTTGCGAAATTGCTAAAGCTGTCCTCAAACTTGCAATCCTCCTGCCTCAGCCTCCCAAGCCCCTAGATTACAGTTGTGCACCACTGCACTGGCTTTTTGTCTTCTTAGAGCAACATCAGACCTACTGGATTTGGGCCCCATTCATACAACCTCATGGAGAGAATTCCTAGAATTATATGCTTTCTTGTTGTCCAAGCTGAATGTAAGTAGAACTTTCTAACCTTTAAGTAGAACTTTCTCATACTAGAAGCAGCACTTATTTACCCTTGACTCACTTTCCACTTTTCCACCTCCTCCAAGTTGCCTGCCTTAAACCATCACTTTGAAGTGACACCCTTCCTATGGACAGCCAGATGCAACCTACTTGAGTCCCCTCACTAACACCTCCCATTTGCCGTAGAGACTACCCTTCAGTCACAATGTCACTCCCTGACC
The DNA here is from genome assembly GCA_004027875.1 of Aplodontia rufa. Taxonomy (NCBI): domain Eukaryota; kingdom Metazoa; phylum Chordata; class Mammalia; order Rodentia; family Aplodontiidae; genus Aplodontia; species Aplodontia rufa. The sequence continues at coordinate 21,570 of PVKS010023498.1, forward strand.
CTAGACTTGTTCCCTTTTGCTGCAAACCTATCAATTAGAGTTTCCCCTGGGAACTTCCTTGGTTAATACTCAGGACCCCAGTAAAGGCTTCAGCCCAGATGTCCCTTGCTTCCTGTCTCTGATTCCTCACCTGCTGGGTGAGTGTGCACGTCCCTGATGGCTCCTTTTTCTTCCCTTTGGCCTGTGAGGTGTGCTTCCCTCTTCTTTCCAGGATCTGTAAGTAACACGGTGCTTCTCTTGCTTCATATCTTTTACTGAGTCACTCTCTGTGATTCAGCTGACTCACACATCTAAATCTAACATCTTCAACACTCTGAACTCTGTTGCAGAGTGGCAATCTTGGCAGGAATAGACTGGACCCAGAGCAGGGTCAAGGGCTCTGCCAGGATAAGCAAGTTTCCTGTGAAAGAGAAAAGTGCTCACAAGTCTGACACGTGGGAATTAGGCCATTGGCTAGGACAAAGTATCCCATGACAGGGACTTTAAACTTTAACAACCAAATGCCCCAGATCCCCATCTTGGCAGGGCTTGAGTCTACAGCAGCTCCCCAGGGAGAACCTCAAGATCCAATGTGAAGGAATGCAGCACTGCACCTCACTTAACTTTTATTACCATAAAGACCTTGTTTCCAGGTGGCATGGTGGAGCATGTCTGTAATCCAAGTGACTCGGAAGGCTAAGGCAGGAGGACCGTGCGCTCAAAGCCACCTCAGCAATTTAGCAAGGCTCTGAGTAACTTAGCAAGACCCTATCTCAAAAATAAAAAGGGCTGAGAATGTGGCTTAGTGGTTAAGACGGCTGGGTTCAATCCACCGTACAAAAACAAAACAAAACAAAGTTATCTCCAGACAGTCACATTGGGGGTGACATAGCAATTTAGGGGACACTAATCAATCCATATGAAAAGGTAAAACAAAAACATTTCAAACAAATTTGAGCTGATAGGGGCTTTATCATTAGGCCAATAGGTCTAGTTCTCCACAGAAGAATTCCGAAGAATATACTTGGGTCAGAAGCCCAGCAACTCTGCTAGAAAGAACTCCCTGGATGGAAACCTTAAAATAAACTTGGTGGTAGAAAGTCATAATAATACTTTTAGAGGACCATATAAAATAATCATAAAAATCTTTAAGATTAAGGAAAAACAGATTAAATGTGAGATCAGTTGATCTCCATTTGGTCAGTCTAATGTGAAATCTGACTCAAATCCTTGTTCTTACACCCAGAACATGCAGTATATTTTTTAGTATTTCATTTTTTTGATCCATTTGAGAATAAGTTGCATATATCATGCCTCTTTTCCCCTAAGTACTTTAGAATGATCCTTCTGGGAAAAAAACATGTTTTCTCCTATTGTCAGAGTGTAGTGATCAACTTTAAGAAATGTAATATTGTGCTGGAGCAATGGCCCAGCAATTAGAATGCTTGCCTTGTGAGTGCAAGGACCCAGTTTTAAACCCCAGGACCACATACACAACTAAGTGTTAGAGCAATGAAAACCAGATGAAAAACTAATTAAAATTGATTCTCTCTCTTTTTTAACATTTTATTTTTTTAATTCATTTTTTGTTTGTTTCATATAGTCTTACATTTAGGAGGGAATCATTGTCATACAATCAAGAACAAATGCGTAATGACAAAGCAAGCCAAGGCTGAAGTCATTCCATGGATTCCCCACTTGGGTTCCCCATGATTCCATGTTTCCCCCTGCTTAACCCTGCTTAACATGGAAGTTGAAGTTTACTCACTAGGTTGATTCTCCCATGCCCTCCCTCCAGCCTCCTTGATATCCTTCCTATTTCCTCCCCCCTCCCTGCTATCCTCTTTTCATCCCCAGCATCACGAGCAAGGTTCCCCCTGCTTGTGTAAAAATTCATACATGTTGAGGTTATTATTAGCTTAGACATGTATCATACTGTTTCTGATTGTATTCTAGCTTCCACAAATAAGAGAAAACATTCAGCCATTGAGTCTCTGAGCTTGGGATATTTCACTTAGCCTTATTTTTTCCATCTCCATCCATTTGGATGCAAAAGCCATAATATCATTTTCTCTAATAGCCAAGTAGAATTCCATTGTATATATGTACCAAAGTTTTTGAATCCACTCATCAAGTGAGGGGCATCTGGGTTGGTTCCACAGTTTAGCTATAGTAAATTGAGCTGCTATAAACATTGATGAAGCCATATCTCTACAATATGCTGATTCTAGCTCTTTTGGGAAAATACCCAGGAGTGGGATAGCTGGGTCATAAGGTGGTTCCAGCCCTAATTTTTTGAGGAGTCTCCACACTGCTTTCCAGAGTGGCTGTACCATCTGTTGACCATTTGTGGCTTCTTTGTGAAGTATCAATATTTCTGATGACTATTCTGTCTGTAGAGAATGCACTGATTGGCTTACTGTCTTCTATAGTCCTCTTGATCTCCCTGATCATGAAGTCAGGAGACTCACCAGAGTTGCAGAGTTCTCAGAGAAGTCTCATTGCTCCCTGAGTTTTGGCTGACCGAAGAGGGCAAGAAACAAATTATTGGCTGTTTTTTCTTTAGCTTGCCTTGTCTTCTGGTTTTGGTTTTAAATTTCCAGAAAGCAAATTTCACCAGTCTTAAACTGGGAGTAATAAATTATAGTTTAATGTCTACAATTTTATAGTAAACCCTTTTATTTGATTAGGGTCAGTATCAGTTCTAGTGTGAGAAGTGCTTGCAACCACCTTAGATACTGCCAAAGAACCGAGGCAGGAAACCACAGGACTCAGGGCCAGACTGCACAACAGTGCCAGTGGCACTCTGAGCAGCTTTTTATTTCTTGTGGTAGCTTACAGTTCAGCTGTGATAGTTTACAGTTTATCAAGCAAAAATACATCTTAAAAAAAAACATTTGCAATGAGTACTTTGTTTATGATATCTATGTAACACGGTTATCTTTCTACTCCAGATGTCCTGCATCTCTACTTCTAAGATTCTGCATCCTTCACCTAATCATGAACTCCAAGTTATAGTACATCATTATCTTTCTTCTCCAGATGTCCTGAATCCTTCACCTGAACATGAATTCCTACTTTGTGTAACATCACTATCTTCACATGGGACTTAAACTACAGGCGTTCCATTCATGGTCTGATTTTTTGGGTGTCTCTGACAGTTATTGTCCCATGACCAGGACTTCATCATCACATGCTAAATTTTCAGTAAACTGGTTCCTCTTCCATCATTCATACAATCCCACATTCCAGATATTAGTATTGTATCTTATTTGTCTTGTGGATGATGGCTCACTATCTTCACTTGAGTTGTTGTGTTATAAACAACAGGCAGGAGTTATGACATTATTCAAAGCAACCAGATTTAAGCCAGGTTTAAAATGCCGATCCGTAAAAGACAGAATTTTGTTCTATTATAACATTAAAATTTGACCTTCGGAAAAAAACCCTTAACATTGACTGTTCTACTTATAACCAATTTAATCACAAACTTTTAGATTCACCTTCCACAAACCTACAACTTAGATATTCTACAATTTGTTTACCCTACAAGATAACATAAATGCACTATCATACCTATGACTTCTTTAATCTCTTAAATTTACATTCCAAAATGATCCTTATGCAATATATGAATTTAATCAAATTACTCTTCTTTATAAGGTGAAATACTTCTGTGTTATACAGAACATTGGTGAAATGTTTTAACATGGATTCAACTTAGTTGAAAACTATAGCATTATTTGCATTTAGCTTTCTTCTTATGTTCATTTGATAAGACTTTTTGAAGATTTGTTAATTTTATCCAAATTTTCAAATTAATTGGCCTAAAGTTATTTATAATATCTTTTTATGATATTTTAGTGTCTGTATACCCTTTTTCAGATTACATATTAATTGTCATTGATTAATATTACTCAAAGTGTAGCAGCTTGATTGATATTCATAAAACTCCAACTTTTTGCTCACTCCATTCTCACCATTTTGTGTTGTATGTTTTATCCTATCATTCTTTCTGACTTATCTGAATTTGCTTTGTTTTTCTAACTGTGGCTTGATCCCAGTACCTATGATTCCAATGTTGGTGGTGTCCTATTACAGGGGAAAAATAAATAAATAAAAAGAGTAGAGAATTAGGGAAAACAGAAAGTCCTCTTTTTTTATTTTTTATTTTTGAACAACCTTACAAGATTTTAACAAAATAATATAAAATGTGTATATATTCTTGATATTGCAATTACCCCTAGGAGTACCCCCCCAATTACCCTCCCTTATCCCACACTTCCCCTTCCCACTATATCTCTAAAAAAAGTATTAGGTTGTAAAGCATTACATCTTATCTGGATTTAACACATGCTAATAGACCAAAGAAAGTCCTCTTAATATAAGCTGTGTGTGGTGGAGTGTGTCTGTAATCCCAGTGACTGAGGAGGCTAAGGCAAGTTTGAGACCAGCCTTAGTAAATTAGCAAAGCCCTAAGCAAGTTAGCGAGACACTGTCTCAAAAGAAAAAATAAAAAGGCCTGGGGTACTTTATCTCTAGGTCAATCAACAATACTAACAAAAAAAGGAAGGGGTTCCTATTTTAATTGTTCAAAGATCATTCCTGTGCCGAAATCTGCCTTCTGAGATAACTATATCCCCAACACCTGATCAAAGGATGCATTCTGCTTTCTTTCTCACATGCTAAGCACGCACCCTACGACAGAGATAAATGTCTAGCCTGTGGATTACACCATTTTTTGTTTGCTTGTTTTTTGTTTTTTGTTTTTGACACTGGGGATTGAACCCAGGAGCACTTTATCATTGAACTGCATCCTTGCCAACTTTTTATTTCTTATTTTGAGATAGGGTCTCACTAAGTTGCCCTAGCTGGCCAGGTACTTGTAATTCTTCCCCAGACTCGCTAGTAGCTGGGATTACAGGAGCGTGGACCACCATGCCCAACACTTACATACGTTCTCTCTTTTTCTTTTTTGCTTGATGTGAGGTTTTGCCATTTTGATCACGTTGGCCTGCATATCCTGGGCTTAAGTGTTCCTTCTGCCTCACACTCAACAGCACCTGGAACTACAGTCCCATGTCTTCACACCAGGCCCACATTCTGCTTCATGTGTCCATAAGCTAATTATGATTATCTGGTACCTGGAAGCTGGATTGTCCTCTCTCTGTAAAAAAATGTATTGTCTAGTTCAAATCTCCCAGAGTCCTCTTCTTCCATTTCATTTTAGTCTCAGACCAGGGAACACAGCCCTTTCCTGATTTTCAAATCCATGGCAATGCTTTGAGATCAATGGCAATTGACACACCCCAGGCTCCCGCTGGCCGAAGTAGTCCATCCAGCCCTGTGAGGCGGTCTGTGGTGGCTGGCATCTCTAGGCAAGTCTAACTGCACCCTCCTCCATTATTGCATGCTACTCCTCATTTGCATATTCACATTATGTCACAAACATGACATGTCTTCCATGGGTATTAACTCACAAAGGAGCAACAAGTTGGGAGATGAGTTCTCACAGATGGCTTGGGGGAGAATGGCTTGATGATTTTGATGCTGGTTTGGTGGAAGTCAGGTTCATGTTCCCCAGAGAGGAAGAATGAAACCGAGGGACACTGAGGCCAGCAGAGCAGGCAGATTTTATTGAATGGTGTAAAACAGAGCAGAGAGAGAAGAGTAAGCATCTCCCAGGGCGGGAGAAGTGGAAAGAGTTGAAGACGGGGTGGTACTCTCCTGTTTTACAATTTCATAACCATTGTTCTCCCTCTGAGGCCTAGAAGCAAGGGAATGGAAGTTCTGACTTGAACTAGTCTTTAGCCTGTGCCCATGAGTATCTTTATCAGCAGAAGGAACGTGGTGCCTTTGTTCGTTAGCAGAAGGGAGTGTCTGCTTTGGGACCTTCCTTGTGGACCCTCCTTAGTATCACTGGGGATGTCAAATTGATATGCATCCTTGTTCATTAGGAGCAGCTGTTTGTCTTCTTAAAAGAAACTGGTTTCCTCTTGATCAACCCAAAATTCCAACTGCACTTTTCTCCCCCACTCTCAGCTTCACACAAATGTAGAGGGTGCGGTAAAGAAGAAAACCTAGAAGGGAAGGAAGAAGAGAGCCTGGAAGCAAGAGTTTGAAGACCAGTATGGCGTGGAGAGTTCTAGAAGCCTTCTTGACCTCACAGTCCTTGGGGATAGAACTAGGAGGAGAACCTGGTGCCTGGTGATTCAGCTTGACTTCCCCCACCCTTCTCTTCAAGCCCTTGCTGCTTGAATTCAGGTGGAAAAGCAGAAGGGCTACATTTTGGGGACAACTATGTCCTGTTGGAAGGAAACTGCCTGCTTGGGGAAGTCTGATGATGTCGAAGGCCTGAGTTCCTGACAGCAATCATTAGAGGCTCAGAAACCTGCAGGATTGGGGCTGGAGCGGTGGCTCAGCGGTTTCGGCGTTTGCCTGGCAAGCACGAGGACCCGGGTTCAAACCCCAGCACCACGTACACACCTGAGTGTTGGAGCAACTAAGGCCATGTGAAAAACTAAATAAAAAGTTGTTTCTCTCTTTCTCTGTCTCTCTCACTGTCCCTCTCTCTTAAAAAAAAAAAAGAAAAAGAAACCTGCAGGATCCATTTTCAGGGTCCCTAAGGGGTGCAGCAGGAGCTGGATGCTCTTTAAACAGTCAAAGCATGGGCCATGCTGCTGAATATAGATTTAAATTATTTAATTATGCAACCAGACATTCCTAAAACTTCCATTATTAATTTATTATCATTATTATTATTATTTTTGGTACCAGGATGCAGGATGCTTAACCACTGAGCTACAGTGGAAGGTGTTTCTTACCAAGGTTCAGTAAGGTTCATTGACTCCCAGACAGCAACAGGTCTTTTAAAAATCATCACAAATGCATCTTCAGTCTGTTATGCCTCATTGATGCATTGTTGAAGCTTACATTTTAGGCAGGAAATGTTATAAGGCCTAATGTTGACATCATAATGAACATCTACTTCTCTGGTAAGAATAACATAAGGATTTAAAACACAAGCAGTCAAACACATCTTTTTTGTTAAAATTATATCTAAAGACGTAAGATTAATTGAATCATCATGGGAATATAATCCATCCCATATCTTTAAAGATTCCTTAATAAGACCATACTTCGAAATTGAATCTTGGAGGGGGCCTTTTCCCATGTGGAGCATAGATGATGCCAGACCTCCTCTAGCTCAAGTCATGGTGCTATTGCTATGTAACTGAGTCATGATCAGACTATAATTAAAAGAATTTCTAAATTTTAATCCTATCCCTAGAGGTCTACTTTCATTATTAATAAGTTCCCTATGAGTGCCCCAAATGATGGGTTGTGCTCTTTGTGTTTTAGGTATTGCTGCCCTTGTGACAAACTGTCACTGAGAGCTCAGTTTCAGCCTTTTCATTCCTTCCTCCACAGGTATTGTCAGACATTATGCCCTGGAATACAAACAGAAACATCAATATTTTTAACATGAGCATAGCAATGTCCCACGGTGAGTAATGGAGAAGGATCTTTCCAAACATTATCCATGGGGTCCTTCTAGAAAACCAAGGGATGAGAAACAGGTTCTGAGGTTTAGTGTGTCATTGATATTGTGTTGTCTTTACCCACTGAAAATAAATGAAGAGCTATAAGAGCACGGGCTAGGGTATCTTCATGTGATGGGTTCATACCTGGGATTATTCCATTTTGTTTTTGTAACAAGTTTTAGCACCCCATTATATCTTTCAAAAGTAGCTTGACTCTGTGGATCTAAGTAATTCCATGAATTAAACATATATGCCAAATTTGACAGGATAGTATGAAGGTTTTAGATGTATATGTGGAACCATTATCAATTTTGATAAGGTGAAGAATTCCTAGAACTGCAAAAGCTTGTAAATAACGAGCTTACATGCCCTTAACTGCTTCTCCCATGTGTGCTGAAGCCCAGGGGATTTGAGAATAAGTACCTATAGTAACATGAATAAAAGATAATCATTCAAAAGAGGAATAGTGTAATATGTTTATTTGCCATTCATCTTTAGGAGACAATCCTCACAATGTTCTGCCAGGAATAGCTAAAAGGGGGGCTAATTGAGCACAAGTAGAGCAAGAACATATGATATTGTGAGACTTTGTATGAGACAAAGATGGAAACGTGTAGTGAAAATCAAGCATTTTGGTGATATATAGCAGGAGAGATTTGTGCCTGTTGAAAAAACAGAAGATTTGAGTAAATCTGCTTGAGCACTTCCTTCTGATAAAGGTCCAGGTAAGAAGTATGGGACCTCACATATGTTGTAAGAAAGCCAGAAGTGCAAATGCAATTGAGGTGTTGGATTTTAGACAATAAAAAAAATAATTCTTCATTAGAAGTATGGCATAAAAGAGCTGTATTTCACTGCATTACAAGTTTAACAATGTATTGAGAAACCCATATAATATTTATAGGTTCAGAAAAGTCTTCAAATATCATATATATAGCATAAAGTTCTGCCAACTGCAGAAATTTTATCAGGATGAGTCACATATTATTGTGAAGTCCAGTGTGCTGACTTACCAGGAGAAGAATCATTAGTAAATACAGTAATAGCCTCCTTTAAAGGAACATTAGAAGTTTGAGTAGGCAAGCATGGGCTAGGGTATCTGCATGTGATGGATTCATACCTGGGATTTCCCCCCATTTTGTTTTTGAAACATAAGTTTTAGCACCCCATTATATCTTTCAACAGTAGCTTGACTCTGTAGATTTAAGTAACTCCATGAATTAAAGATGTATTCTAAATTTGACAAAATTGTAGGAAGGTTTTAGAAGTATGTTGCTGTGAAAGCTGTAAAATCTTGTTAGAAGGAAAATGTATAGATGTTTGTCCATCAAAAGCTGCAAATGCAGTTTTCCAGGTCAATGAGGATGCCCATAACTGCTGTAATGTCTTTGGAAAAGGTAAACAAAGAGTTTCAAGCTCCTCACTGATTAATCGAATAATGTGCAAATGCCCTTTGTAGATTAAATCCATCACCAGATTTAAATAAGGAAGTGCAGTTCTAGTTGGTTGAGAAGCAAGATGTATCCATTCACAATGTAATTGAGCCAATAACCCTGATGGTGAATGAGAACTGAGTAATAAAAACATAATAAAAGTAAATTATAATCAATACAATATATTTGAATATTTTGAATAGTGTTTTCTATTGTTAACAAAGTCTGTTGTGCTTCCTCAGTTAAAGTAGGAGTAGAGGAAAGATCAAGATCTCTTTATAAAATATTAAATAAAAGAACCAACTGTCCAGTGGATATTCCTAACTGTGGTCTTATTCAATTAATACTCCTGCCTTGCTTCCACATAGGGAACCTTAATTCAAAGATCCAGAAGAAAACTTTCAATGATGAGAAATCAAACTAGAAAAGGTTCACCTCAAAACCACAACTCCCCTACCAGAAGCCCATGCACAGGGAGAGGGGTGAAAACCTATATAAAATGAACAATGATCTGATTACAAAATGGAACACTGAACTAAAAGAAGATTTAATGAAGGAACTGAGAAAACTCAAGAGATGAAAAACTCTATTATCAAAAGAATTGACATATTGAAAAAGGAAGTAATGGAGCTAAAATCTGCAGCCAATCATATCAGGACCTCAGATCTTGGGAATGAGGACAAGCTGAGCAAGCTTGAGTGCATGGATGACAAACTTTACAGAAAATGAGCAGAATTTTCAAAATGTCTAGGACAAAATAAGAAGGAAAAATGTAGGAGTAATTGGGGTACAAGAAGAAATCAAAATGCAAACAAATTGCATAAAGAACATTCTCAAAGAAATTGTTAAAGAAAATTATTCCCATGTTAGAATAGAGTCAGATATGCTCATCCAGGAAGCATACAGGACACCCAACAGGCCTAATCAAATAAGAAGCTCACTGAGACACATCATAGTCAAAATTTCTAATATAGAAATCAAGGAAAGACTATTAAAAGCTGCCAAAGGTAAATGCCAAATCACATTCAGAGGCAAACCAGTAAGGATATGACTTTTCACTTCAGACTCCAGAAGCAAGAACACACTGCAAGGAGATCTTTCAATCTCTGAGTGACCACAACCTGCAGCTGAAAATACTATATCCAGCCAAACTCAGCTCCAAATTATACAGGGAAATAAGAACATTTCATGATAAGATCAAACTTGCAGCATTCATGAACAGAAACAAGCATTACAAAGAATCCTCAATGATAAATTCCAAATAGAGGAACAAGCAAACAATGATCCTCAAAAGCCACAAACAGATGTAATTCAATAAAGGTACATACTATCAATGACAACAAAAACAATACAGAACTTACTAATAAAATATGATGACTATGAACCATAACCACATAACTATTCTAATGCTGAATCTAAATGGTCTCAATGCATCAATCAAAAGACACAAATTAGTGGATTGGATAAAAAAAACCCAAACAACCAAATTCCAAAAATCTGCTGATTATAGAAGACCCATATTATGGCCACAGAATGAGGATGAAAGGATGGAAAAAAATCTACCAGATCAGCAGCTCAAAAAAGCAAGCTGGTAATTAGAAACAATGACCTTGCAGCCTTCGAGGGTAAATGGATGGTTATGGAAGAGATCATGATGAGTAAAATCAGCTTAACCCAGAGATCTAAGGGTCGATTGTCTCCACTCATAGGTGGAGGTGGGGACTAGACCCTGGACAGTGAGAAAGCTGGTCTAGTAACATGAGTTAAATCCAGATAAGATGTAATGCTTTAC
>PVKS010023499.1:0-32313 GCA_004027875.1 Aplodontia rufa
GGTGGATATGGTAGATGCAGTCTGCAACCGTCCACTGAGCTTCATGTTCCCACTGCTCCTGTCTAACCGCTTCCTGTCACAAGCTCCCTGGTGACAGCAGTGTCTGGAAGAGGGATGCTCCTGAGCCATGGGGCTTCCTGAACTGAGGGGAAAAGAAAGGAGGGAAGAGAGCAGGGAGGGAGGGAAGGAGGGAGAAGGGAGGCAGGAGAGGAGGGAAGAAAGGGACTAAAAGACATGAAAGCAAACGTGTTTAGACTTCAGTGTCATCCTGTCTTCCTTCCTTCCTTCCTTCCTTCCTTCCTTCCCTCCTTCCTTCCTTCCTTCCTCTTTCCTTCCTTCTTTCCTTCCTTCCTCTCTCTCTCTCTCCCTTCCTTCCTCTCTCTCTCTCTCCCTTCCTTTCTCTCTCTCTCTCTCTCTCTTTCTTTTCTTTTCATGGCTATTGTGACCTGATGGCTCTTCCTGATCCAAGAGCAGCCAGTTAGTCATTGTCATTGTGGTCTTTCCTCATAGACACTTCCTCCTTCTCATTTGTTGATTTTTCTTTCTGTTAAGAAATGATGTTAAGGGATGTTGAAAATGGCATTTACATATTTTGGGAGGTGTGGTAATTTGTGTGTGTGTGTGTGTGTGTGTGTGTGTGTGCGTGGTGTTTTCAGTGCTAGCGCATATGAGATAATGAAATTTTGGAAGCAAGTGTCTAATAGAAGATGTTCTGTTGTGTCAGAGAAGGAGGAGATTCAAGGACCTTCTGGCCAGACTCTTTTTTATAGGCTCAGTGTTTTAAGATTTTAGGGGGAGCTGTGTCAGGATTTTACAAAGATCATTTTCTAAATTTATTAGGTTTAAGGTATGAGAAATAATGATTTATGTTAATATTACTGTGTGCCAGGCAACATACTAAGTACTTTACATAAATTAATTAACATGAGCACTGCAATATTCTGACGAGGTGAGTCCTGTCAATCCCCTGCTAGATAGATGAAGCAAGTGAGAGGCAGGGGTGTAATTGACCTGCTAGCACCAGAGCAGGAGTGTGAGCTCAGTTATCTGGGGCCCCAACCTCTGCTCCCATTTCCTATAATTCATTTTCTAGAATTATGACTCCACATACTAGTACATAGAAAAATCTGGGCATGTACTTGTGTGAAGCTGTAGCTATTCAAATAGGAGGAAGGTGAACATCCTGGCAGCCATTCTTATGGACCACCTGACACCATTACCAAAACATCACAGCTTCCCAGCCTTTCCAAGCTGACAGGTGGTGTTGCTAATGTGAGCAAATTACTAGGTGATTGTCCTGTTGACTGCCTTATTGAGATAGGAATTTGTGATAAAGAGGGGTCCATAAGCTAATGAGATGCACAAACGCACTCAGGAACAATTTAATTCCTGAGCGACATGCCTGTGCCTTATGCTCTTGTGAAAGGAGGGAAATTCTCATCGACAGGGAAAACTGGCGTGAAGTTGAACAGCTCCACCCTAGCTCCAGTGCAACCCGTGTCTACTGTCCCTCTAGAAATACTGGAACCCAGACCCAAGGAGGGGCTTCTGACTCGAGATAGCTCACATTCTCCCTTGAATGTGTATCCACTTCTTAAATAAACTTCTATGCCTTTGATTGGCACATGCCAAAATTCTTTTCTGTCACTTATGCCAAACTTCCACTGGTCTCGAGTCAAGTTCCATGTCTGCTGGGAGCTCTTTGAACCCTTCTTTGGAGACATGTCTTCTTCCATGATATAATTATAGTTATCCTCCTTCTCATCCACACCATCATAGTTAGAATCTTCTCAGGGTTTTCCCTGGCAACCCCACAACTGCCATGTTGGGAATTGCAGAGACTGGCTGGGGAATGGGGTGTGGACTAAGAGTAAAGGTGAGTGTATTGACACTGACTACCTGGAGATTCTTGAGGCTTTTCTTTGGCTGCCAAACAGCAGAAAGATGGCTTTATGGGGTGGTTGAGCCAATGCTTGGCCATCTGGGACTACAGGAAAGGCAGGAAAAGACTTTCTTTTGGCTAGCAATGGTGTGTGTGCTGGCTGGCTCTCTCTAGAGCTACCAAGGTGACACTAGGCTAATTCTCTAACTAGAGGCCAGCCAGCAGATTTTGAGGATCTGCCAAATCAGAATGGAGTTAATAACATTGCCACCACCACTAGGGACAAAGCTAAATATCACAAGCGAAGAGGGAATAGGTGACTGTTTGTGCCTTTGTATTTTCTCCAGGCTCCAGAGTGCTTAGAAAGGTCATGTTCTGTGACGGTACAATTATTCTTCTCTCATGTTTTGCCAAATTTTGATTCTTTGGAGAGAGGTGCTTACTTTTCTATAATCACACACGTCACTCAGTCTCAATATCATTTTAGAAGTCCTTTAAAAAAGCCATTTGATACACTCTCTTATACAACTTGTTCCAATTTTCATTAAAAAATACCCTTTGCAAATCTGAAGGTAAATGAATATATTTATCTTTTATATTTTGTGTCATTGATAGTGTTTCCCTACTATATTTTCACAAATATTTTATAGAAAATTAAGAAGACATTTTTCTCCATGATCATTCTTCCTACAGGAATTTTGTTTTCATTTCTATTTGAAACCCATATGTATGATAATAGAGTTGGCAGTGTGTGATAAATATGCTATGCCCTTGGCAGGATAGCGTAGTCAAGCTAAGAGAAATAACTTAGCTTGGCTGCTGCATTGGATAGACTCATGGTGTTCTTTGGTTTGAATGTTTTTGTCTCTCCCCACAATTTCATAATGTTGAAATCCTAATCCGTAAACTGGTGATATCAGGAGGTAGGAGCCTTTGGGAGATGATTAGATCCAGAGTGTGGAGCCTTCATGAATAGGATTTGTAACCTTATAGAAGAAAATACCCCTCCCCCTTGAACCATGTGAGGAACAATGACAGGTCACTATTTATGACCAGAAAGTGGACCATCACTTGACAATGAATCTACTTTGATCTTGGATTTGCAGTCCCTAAGAACTGTGAGCTGTGTGTTTCTGTTGTTCTAACCCCCGCAGCTTGTGGTATTTTTTTAAATTTATTTTTTATTAGTTAAAAAATAGGCTTACATTTAGGAGGGAGTCATTGTCATACAATCAAGAACAAATGTATAATGACAGGCCAAGCTGAGGCTGATGCCATTCCATTGTTTCCCCCCTTGGGTTCCCAATGGTTCCATGTTTCCCCCTATTTAACCCCTCTGTTAATTGGACTTCTCATGGAAGTTGAAGGTTCTGCACTAGGTTGAATCCCCCATACTCCCTCCCTCCATCCTCCTTGATATCCTTCCTCTCCCCTCCACCCTCCCTGGCACCCTCCCTTCCTTCCCCAGCATCATAGGCAAGTTTCCTCCTGCTCATGTAAAATTTCATACATGTTGAGGTTATTATTAGTTTGGCCATCATATTGTTTCTGATTGTATTCTAGCTTCCACAAATGAGAGAAAACATTTGACCCTTGAGTCTCTGAGTTTGGGATATTTCACTGAGCATAATTTTTTTTTTCTAAAGAGAGAGGGACAGTGAGAGAGACAGAGAAAGGTAGAAACAACTTTAGTTTTTCACATGGCCTTAGTTGCTCCAACACTTAGTTGTTTATGTGGTGCTGGGGTTTGAACCCGGGTCCTCGTGCTTGCCAGGCAAGCGCCGAAACCACTGAGCCACCGCTCCAGCCCATCTCCATCCATTTGGCTGCAAATACCATAATATCGTTTTCTCTAATAGCCGAGTAGTATTCCATTGTATATATGTACCGTAGTTTATGAATCCACTCGTCAACTGAGGGGCATCTGGGTTGGTTCCATAGTTTAGCTATAGTAAATTGAGCTGCTATAAACATTGATGAAGCCATATCTCTATAATATGCCAATTTTACCTCTTTTGGGAAAATACCCAGGAGTGGGATAGCAGGGTCATAAAGCAGTTCCAGGCCCAATTTTTTGAGGAGTCTCCACACTGCTTTCCAGAGTGGCTGTACCAGCTTGCAGTCCCACCAGCAATGTGACAGTGTTCCTCTTTTCCCAGCTTGTGGTATTTTGTTAGAGCAGCCTGAGGGACTACGACAGACCATAAGCATGCATACTATACAGTCCCCTTCTTCCCACAGCTGCCTTTTATGCTTTCCCCTCCCTTGCCTGAGTGTCCTTCCCCCACTGAGTCAAAAGAGGGAACAGTTGTTCTTCGTTCCACAGGGCAGTGATTCCCACCCCTGTTTTCACATCAGACTTGCTTGGGAAGCTTCAGAAGGAAGTGGAGGGCCGGCAGCACTCCCGAGCTGTACGTTGCTTGGATCTGGCATGAGGTTTGTGTAATTTGCCCAGGAAATTCCAGTGCAAGCAGCTTAGGACTCACTAGTTTGGTGAAGTTTCTCAGAGTGTGAGTGTGTATGCCCTGGATCAGAACCACAGGGTGACTTTCTAAAAGCAGCTTTGCCAGACATGGTGGTACACACCTGTAATCCCAACTGTGTTAGTCAAGTTTTTCACTGCTATGACCAAAAGACCCAACAAAAGCAATTACAGGAGGGAAAGTTTATTTGGCACTCATGGTTTTAGAGGTCTCAGTCCATAGATGGCCGACTCTGTTGCTCTAGGCCCAAGGTGGGGCAAAACATGGCGGAAGTGTGTAGTGGAGGAAAGCTGCTCAAGACATGGTCACTAGGAAGCAGAGAGAGACAGCCAAACTCACTTACAAAATGAAAGTCCTTATGTCATGCCTACAGATATCCACCTCCTCCAGCCACTGCCTTCCTGCTTAGAGTTATCACTCAGTTAATCCATTCAAGTGGATCAAGGCACTGATTAGGTTAAGGATCTTGTAACCCAGCATTTCATCTCTAAACTTTCTTGCATTATCTCACACATGAGCTATTGGGAGATACTTCATAGCTAAATCATAACACCAACTACTTGGGATGTTGAGGCAGGAGGATCAAAAGTTCAAGAGCAGTCTTGGCAACTTGAAGATACCCTGTCTAAAACTAAAAATAAATAAATAAAATGGACTAGAGATGTAGCTCAGTGGTGAAGCTCACCTGTGTTCAATCTCCATTACATTTCTCTCTCTCTCTCTCTCTCTCTTTCTCTCTAACACACACACAAACACACACACACACACACACACACACAAATTCAGATTCTGAAATATCACCTGTGTTCAGTCTCCGTTATATTTCTGTCTGTCTGTCTGTCTGTCTCTCTCGCTCTCTCTCTCTCTCTCTCTCACACACACACACACACACTTGCATACAAATTCAGATTCTGAAATATCTAACACATTAAAATATTCCTTCAACCCAGAACTCCTTGAAGCCAAATTCTAGTGCAGGTTAAGTATCCCTTATTCAAAATGCTTGGAACCAGAAGTGTTTCAGATTTTTTCAAATTTTGGAATATTTGCATATAGATAATGAGATATCTTGGGAATGGGACTCATGTCTAAACACAAAATTTATTTGTTTCATATATATGTATCCTGAAGGTAATTTTATAAAGCACTTTCAGCATAACTGTGTTTTGATTTCACCTTGCAACATGAGGTCAGGTGTGAAATTTTCCACTTGTGGCATAATTTTGCTGCCCGCAAAGTTTCAGAATTTGGAGCATTTCACACATTGAATTTTGACATTAGGGATACTCATTGTGTAGTAAATACCACATTTGAATTATTCCAAATTCCAATATGCTAATATGCAGATCTTGGTTTAAATGTTTTACTTATTAGGACACAAAGACAAAGTAGTGTTAAAAGCCCTAGAGAACGTTTCATTTTAGTTCTTTTCTCTTCATTTTCTTCCTTTCTTTTTCTTTTCCTTCTCCTCCTCCTTCTCCCCCTCCTGCTTTTCCTCCTCCTCCTCCTCCTCTTCTTCTTCTTCTTCCTTCTTCCTTCTTCTTCTTCTTCTTCTTCTTCCTCTTCCTCCTCCTCCTCCTCTTTCTTCTTTTTCAATGCAGGGTAGCAAAACTCAGGGCCTCATACATACTAGGTAACCACTCTATCCCTGAATGCATCTCTGGCCCTTTTACTATACATATATTTTTAAATTTTAAGAGGAGTCTTGCTAAATTGCCCAGGCTGGCCTTGAACCTGGGATTCTCTGCTTGTTTTTCCTAGCTAAAAGTCGTAGATTTCGAAATGATCCAGTATCTAGTGATTCTAGAACAAGGGGTGAGTATCAATAACTATTCTTTAGGAAGTGGGTGTGAACTTACCTTGAAATTTCTTAAGGTCACTAAATGAATAGCTAACGTTTATTAAGTTTTTTTGCAGTATGTCAGTCACTGAGCTTTGCATTTTTAATCCACTATAATACCATTTTATGAATGAGAAAGCTGGCTCAGAGACATTAAGCAGATAGCTCAAAATCTCCCGGTAAGTAGCATAATCTGAGTTAGAACATGTGTATAGATTTTAAAAGATAATCTTAACCATTATTCAATTCAGTCATTCTGGAACCAGATATTAGCCACACTTCCCTTCTTCTACTCTAAATGGTAGAACTCAGAGGAGTAAGGGAGGCTAACAAGAGAGGACATTGCTAACTTGCTTTAGATTGTTTTCTTTCACCTCCTTTTCCCATATGTACATAAAGTAGCCAAAGGTCTCTGATGTTCCCTTCAGAAACCTTGAATGTATGCTTTGTTTCAATTGCTCAGATTCTTTTGTGATGTTTGGTCATTATGATACCTGAGAAACTTTCTTTATTGTCATTTTTTAAGAGAGAGAGGGACAGAGAGAGAGAGAAAATCAATTTTATTTAGTCTTTCATGTGACTTTCATTGTTCCTGCTCTATTGTGTTTTGAGGAGCTACAGTGCTAATGAAATAACACACAATCTCCTGATTTTATTGCCCTGGTACAAGCCTGTTTCTAGGTTAAAAACCTGGATGTGTGTGTTGGTGGGGGAGCAGACATGGGTGGGAGAAAGGCCACAGGGAGAAGGGGGCCTCACATTTATGAAAATTCTTATACAGATATAATTGATTTTATTTCTAAATTAGGCCAAATATATGGCCATTATAATCATGTGTGTTCATAACATGACTTTTTTCTTTTGAAAATCAGCTTTATTGAAGTATAACTTATATACAATAGAACAAATCAATCATAAGTGTAAAGTATAATGAATTTTAATAAAAATGATACCTTTATTAAATCACAATTTATATATCATACAATTCACAGATTTAAACTGTACAGTACATATCCAAAAGAAATCTCGTAATCATAAATATTCACTCTGCTTTCCACTCCAAAACTTCCAAGCCATAGGCGATTAGCGGTCTGTCTCTTCAGATTTGTCTGTTCTGGATACATCAATGTATCATATGATGTGTGGTCTTTCTTACACTTTATTCTTTTGGCTTAAGGTTTTTTTGATATGGGGTATCATTAAGTTGCCCAGGCTGACCTCAAACTTGCAATCCTAATGCCCCAGTCTCCTGAGTAGCTGGGACTATGGATGTCCCACTGTGTCCTTCTGTTTAAGGTCTTTAAGGTTCATCTTTGTTACCATATATGTTAGAACTTCAATCTTTCTTATTGCTAAATAATATTTAATCTTGATACATATTTTTTCTATAAAACTAGCTTATTGGCTGATAGTGTTAATTTTTTTTCTTTTTTAGTGCTGGGGATCAAACCCAGGGTTTCGTGCATGCCAGGTAAGTGCCCTACCACTGAATCACATTCCCAACACTGTTAGCAATAATTTTTGAAGTCAACATTTAATAGATAACTTAATCTTTACATTCCCATTTTGACTTTTTTCCCTTCAGAATTTAATACCAGGAGACAGAGAGATGGAGGTGACTTTGCCCTTTCTTGACCTTGAGACAGTCTGATCAGGGCCACAACAAATGCATTCATAATTGTATTAAAATTTTTATTTATATACTCAGATACCTATAATATTATAATATTTTGTTTCAATATTATTATAATAAAACATATACAGCTATTTCATGTTGTAAAAAGTACTTATAGAATTATAGATATAAAATAAGTGTATCTATATGTTGAGAATGTCGATAAATGATTTTATAGAGTTTTATTACTTTTAAGTGCAACAGTGTGGATTCTTTCTTCAAAAAAACTGGTATAATGGGGCTGGAGCGGTGGCTCAGCGGTTACGGCGCTTGCCTTACTTGCGCGAGTGCATGAGTTCGATCCCCAGAATCCCATATACAATGAGTGTCTAGGGAATGAAAATCACATGAAAAACTAAATCAAAATTGCTTCTCTCTTTCTCTCTCTCTTACTGTCCCCTCTTTCTTTAAAAAAATAAAAATAAGAGGCTGGAGCGGTGGCTCAGTGGTTTTAGCGCTTGCCTGGCAAGCACCAGGACCTGGGTTCAAACCCCAGCAACACTTACACAACTAAGTGTTGGAGCAACTAAAGCCATGTGAAAAACTAAATAAAGTTGTTTCTCCCTTTCTCTCTCTCACTGTCCCTTTCTCTTTAAAAAAATAAAAATAAAGAACAGCAACAAAAAACCTGATATAAACATATAACTAAATTTGGTTGCCTTTAGAAGAAGAATCATTGGCTGATATTGGGAAATATCAGTGGAAAATGACTACAAATGACCAATGAATGAAAATAAAAGTATAGAATAAAGAATTATCCTTTTTGAAATTTTGGAAACTTTTAAACATTAATGAAGCAGAATTTACAAACATTTCAGTGACCTTTTGGGAACAGAATGCCTGGATTTAATAGATGGGAATCTGGCAAATCATCTTTGCAAACAAAAGAAGATAGACATGGCAAAAGGAGAAATAATTTCTTAGTTATTTTTCTTCCATTGTTTTCGTGTGTGTGTGTGTGTGTGTGTGTGTGTGTGTGTTTGTGAAAATATTTTAAACAGTAACTACATCCATCATAGAAAAGCATAGAGAGGGGCTGGAGCCATGGGTCAGCGGTTATAGCGCTTACCTGGCATGTGCAAGGACCTGAGTTCAAACCCCAGCCCCACATACACAACAAAGTCACGGAGCAACAAGAGCCACATGATAAACTAAATAAAATTGATTCTCCTTTTCTCTCTCTCTCTCACTCACTGTCCCTCTCTCTTTTAAAAACAAAGCATAGATAATTTTAAACCATATATGTATATCCTTAATATGTGTAGTTTGGGGGTGAGGGTGGCATTTTGGTGCCATTGGATTAAGTAACATTCTTAATTGAACTCCATTTGTCCACAGCAGTCCAGAAGGGACTTCTACATTGGCCACATCCACAGAGAAGACTTTCAGTATTTTCCATAGGAATTGATGACTTTTCCATGATCTCAAAACCTTTTTTACTAATAGATGTTCTAGTTTGGGGCAGTGATTTCACCCCCTTGGTATGTTAATGTGGAGGTCTGCTTTTTATTCCTACTATTAAGTGAGCAGGCAAAGGATTCCTCACTTAATGAGAAGATAAACAGTTTGGTTCAAGTAATGTCCTATTTCAGTATAAAAAGCTTTTGTAAATAATGATATACCATAATATACACTTAGTGATGATTTATTGGTGAATAATTTGCTCATAATAAATTAGGTCAGTTTATTTCCCCTAGATCATATTTACTCATGTTTCAGACTTTACAAAGAAGAAACCAATGTTACTGAGCAGCAAACAATCTGAGGATTTTCTGAGAAGAGCCTAACAAATTTTACCTTTTTTACCATTAGTGTTATGAAGTAAGGCCTTCTATTGTGTTTTTATTTTTATACTAGAGAAATAACTGGTATGGTGGAAGAGTACTAGAAGCAGAGTTGGAAGTCTTGGCAAAATCCTACAGCTTGTTTATGTTTTTAAACTCACCCTTCTTTTTAGAATCATAATAAAAGGTTAATTGCTGTATGTAGAAGGGCTCATCACAGTTGCTAGATTTGTCATTCATCAATTGATGCAGTTTTTTTTTTTAAATAGAGTATGTGTAGAATACCTTTAGAAACAGGGAACTGAATCAACTTTGGGAAATTTTATCTTTCTTATGGGTTGGCTGAAAATGTGAGGTATCAGTGTGCAAACTTATTTTTTAACATGATCAAACTTACTAATCACTTACTCTATGCCTTGAATATGTTGTAATTCAGAGAAAAGGTTTTTTTTTTCCAGTTTCAAGATTCTTTAAAATTGTCAATTCTTTTTACTCTAATAATTTGTTTTCTTCAGCAAACCATTTAAACTTTTGGAAATGTGTGCTTCTGTAAGCTCTGAAGTTTACATCTCATTTTCCTTCAGTTGGATATCCATTTATTGCAACCCTTTCATTGTATAAATGTACAAGTTATTCTTTAGTTTCAGAGGAAGTTGTGACATGTTATTTTATTGAGTGCTAGATAAAACTCCTTGGTTTTACTTAGATTTCTACCAGGAATGGAATAGAGAAAGAGCTGTTGCATAAATATCACATGTTGCAGGATGAAATTACTATGATGAATCTGGAAATGGACACAATCAAATGTCAGAACCAGGGAAAGGAACAGAAATATCTTGAGGATATTAAATTTTAGGAGAAAACAATGATGACCTTCAAAGAACAATTAAACTGAATGAAGAAACACTTACGAAAACAACATTCCAGTATAATGAGCAGAGTAATATTTTAAAAGCTGAGATTAAAATGCAGCTTTTAAAACTGGGACAGGACAAACAAAATACAGAAATAACTGGCAACAGAAATTGAATCATACCCTGAAGACAGCTGCTGATTTACTTTCATTGTGATGAAAGTCTCATCAAAAAGAGAACTTGAACATGCCTTCCACAGAGCAGGAGATGAGGGCTTTGGTTCATAAGACAAGGATAATTTTGATATATTTAACCTAAATACTGGTAGTGAGATTCTTTCCCAGCATGTTTCTAAGTCTGAAATAAAAATCAGTAGCCTATAAAACAAGCTGTGCCATACAAGAGATGCTCTTAGAGAAATGCTTTTGGTTATAGAAGAGGAACAAAAGACCAAAGGTAAAACAATGGAACACAGGTATCAGAATGAAAAAGGTTAAGGGGATGAGTACAGTGGAAAGCAGGAATCTAGAGAGGAGAGATTATTTCAACTATAGAGTGAAAATATTTTGCAATTGCATGACCTTCTCAACAAAGTTGACAGTGTAGAAGACACAGTCTTTAATATCCAAGACCAATTTTATGATACCATAAAAATACTTCAAGCTAAGGCTGAAAAGAACAATCTCATGATGGAAAACAGAAATATACAGTTAATAAAAAATAATCATTAAAAGAAAGTCTATCAAACTGAAAAGGCAAAAACAGAGAAGTAAATCTCAAGCAAGATAAATATATAAATTGTCTTTGAAGGAAAACTCAGCGTAATATTTGATTATGGCTGAATGTTGAATCTAATGGAATATAAAAATGTGTTTGCTCTATCAACTCAGAATCATAATCTTGTTTCTGCAAAATACCAATTAGACCTTATTCTGAACACAAAGAAAAGATCTGTTTGAAGTGATGAGTCTGCCAATTTCCCTAATCTTATCTGTGCCCATCGTGCATAAGTTTTGAAAAAATACACCCTACCTCATAAATAGGCATAATTAAAAATGAAGGGAAAGAGAATTACATAGAACTGACCTTAAAATTTAATTATGAGGAAAAAATTGAGAACATTGGACCTAACAGATGCTTCATTTTGAAAAAAATGAGACATTGTCTTTCCTATGAAATTTTAAGAGGTTATGTTATAAATTTTTAGTAGATCTATGCTGACATTAATAATTTAGTCTTAATCATTGCTGAAACAATATCTGTTTTTGGCCCTGGGAACTGAATACAAGGCCTTGCATGTGCTAAGCACATGTTCTACCACTGAGCTACACCCCAGCTCTGAAAAATAATTTTAATGTGTTTAATGTTGCCATATTTTAAGATCATGATGAAACAGATAAATGGAAGTGATCATACCTAGTTTCAATTAATTTTATACCTAGTATCAATTTCTTTTACTAGCATTTTATATATTTCTAGCTGGTAATTTTATTTTTTTATGTCAATTTGAATTAAATGCAAAAAAAAAACTGTCCCAATTTTTTTATCCTCATGAGCTCACAGCTCTTTAAAAGCATCTATTTGTCATTATAATTTGCAAAACATTTGATTAACTATATTTAACAACTATAATTGAACTAATCTTCCCACTGCATCTGTAATTTATTGCGTATGTTCATGATAACTTGCTCATACCTTTAATTTCAAGGCTCAACTGTAATCATGTAAAGGATACAACCATTTTCAGCACAAAGATAATTGCAGTTATCCATGGTTCATTAATTTGGCATTGAATTCCCATTCTCAGAGTAATGTGGGTGGAGGATTCATGTACAGCATGAATGGGTAAGGAGCGGAAAGATTTGTAGGAGCTGAAGACAGGGAGGGAGGTAGAGGCCAGGGTGTCTATGATCTCATTTTTATTCTGAGATGGGTGTCTATAAGATTGACTTGAGCAGAGGACGGAATATATGTGAGCAACTCTGGTATTAATTTGTGCCTCTAATAAAAGAGAGGGATAATATTCACCTCTGTGCAGAATTTACCATTAGTGGTCAGACCTGCATACCCATTTCTTGTTGAGAACTGAGCAGATTGATCAGCATTGCAACTTTACCAACGGAGGAGTAGAGAGAGGACTTAATCTATTGTATATGGAACATAATAGTTATTAGATAGGAAGACAGTTCCTTCTGTATCCTTAAGGAGGAAAACAGAATGAATTGATGTATATGGTGATATTTTTCAGAGCAAATATCAGTGTTAAATATTATTAACATACTTTAACAATGATGTGATTTACAAAATTATGAACAGAAACATCTGATCAGGTAGTTGTGAGACAACATGAAAAAGAACTAGCTGAGATTCTGAAAGAACACTCTATGTCAGAGGCTTTAGTGGAAGATTCATCAGGTTATCACATTGATTTAGAAGATGACACACAGGATTTAAAGAAGAAACTAGGTCAAATCACAAGTTGAGTACATATGAAATTGAACATGTCAATAGTTGATGAATACCTGCTTAAATGATTCAAAGTGTTTTAGAATACTCATTTCAATGGATGGCTTTCCTGGGATTTTCATTGTAATTGATTTTAATATAATTCTATAGCTGTTATAGTACAATTATTCTTAAACTCTGAATTTCACTCTTGCATTTTTCTTGTAATATCATATGTCTTTCCATAAAATACCTACCCATAGGAAAGCTGAGAATTATACATCATTCCTGGAAGAATTTGAGAGATTTTTTTCCCTAACAAGTAGTACTTTTTAGTGCTGTCTATTGCTGTGGTGAGTCAAGGCAGATTAAATCAGAAGATACCATTTAATCAAATGCTCCAGGGAATTATTTTATTTCTTGCCTTCATATTTGTGAATGGATCCAGAATCTGTGTGTGATTCTTAAATGGATTAAAGATAACTTATAAAGAAAGGCTATTATACTTTCATCTAAATACACAAATGTTTTAGGTTAATTTTTAAATCCTTGGAAAAGTTAGGCATATCCTTCAGTTTAGCCATATTATGAAAGTACATAATTATTGGGATCTTGTAGGTACTTATATCCATACTAGAGAATGAAGAAATTATCTAGGTTCTTCAAGTGGATGTTTGAAAATGCAACTCATTGAGACATAATGAATATAATATACAGTTCACCCATTTAACGTTTGAAATCCAGTGTCTCGTAGTATAAAAACAGTTGCATAAGCATCACCACAGCCAATTTTAGAGAATTTTCATGACCTTGAAAAGAAATCTGAAATGCCTTAGCTGTAACAGCTGTAGTACCTCCATCTTCCCAAGTCCTAAGAAACCATCAGTTTTTTTTAATCTCTAATTTTTCTCTCATGGACATTTCATACAAGTAGATTTACATAACATTTTGTCCATTTTGACCAGATTCTTTCTCTTAGCATAGTCTTCAGGGTTCATCTGTGTTGTTGCAAGTATCAGTTCTTCATTTCTTTCTTTTGTCCAGTAAAATTCTATTGCTGTACCATTTATCAATTGATAGACCTAAGTATGCTTTCTTAATATGCTCTGAGTAGTGATGAGGCTGGGAACATCCATCTACAGTTTATAGTGTGGACGTTTATTCGTCTGCCATTAGACTGTGTCCTCTGTACTAATTGTGTGATTTCATCATCTCTTTCCCTTACTCATGGTGTCCTTTCTATCTTTTCTCTTTTCATTCATTTGTTCTCACTTATTCAGAAATGGCATTAAAAAATCTGTTCTTTTTCTTGAAGGTTTCTCTTACTTTTTTGATTCTCATTCTTTTTAGCACTTGTCTGTGCCAAAACTATTACCCCTAATTTTACATTGCACTTTTTTTAAATCTTGTATAAGTAGAAATTCATCTAGGGTGAGAAACGAAGTCAAACTATCACTGTTTGCTGATGATATGATCCTATATACAGAAGAGCCAGAAAACTCCACCAGAAGAGCTTATAAAGAAATTTAACAAAGTAGCAGAATACAAGATCAACACTCATAAATCAACATCTTTCCTATACTCCAACAGTGATTCAGTTGAGGAAGAAATCAGGAAAATCATCCCATTCTCAATAATCTCTTAAAAAATACTTAGGAATTAATCTGACTGAGGAGCTAAAAGAGCTCTATAATGAAAACTATAGAACAAGAAAGAAAGAAATTGATGAAGATCTTAAAAGATGGAAAAATTTCCCATGTGCTTGGAAAGGCAGGATTAATATTGTCAAAATGGCTAAACTACTGAAAGCACTATACAGATTCAGTGCAATCCCCATCAAAATGCCAATGACATTCTTCACAGAATTAGAAAACAATAGTAATTCCTAAATTCATTTTGCAAAATAAAAGACCCAGAATAGCCAAAACAATACTAAGCAAGAAAAGAGAAGCTGGAGGCATCAATTCCTGATCTGAAATTTTACTACAGAGCTATGGTAATGAGAACAGCACAATAGTGGTATCAAAAGAGACACAAAACTAGTGGAATGTATGAGAACACACAGAGACAAATTCACAAACCTATCTTTTCATATTTGACAAAGGTACCAAAAAAATATCTTGGAGCAAAGACAGCCTTTTTAACAAATGGTGCTGGGAAAACTAGATAGCTATATATAGAAAAATGAAATTGGATCCCTATCTTTCACTTTACACAAAACTCAAATTGAAATGGATCAAATATTTAGAAATTAGATCAGAATCCATAGAACTGGTAGAAGAAAATATAGGACCATCACTCCATTATATAGGTGCTGGCACTGACTTCCCTAATGAAACCAAGAATCATTAAGTGTGATGCCATTAAACTAAAAAGCGTCAGCACAGCAAAGGCAATGACTAAGACCATGAAGAGAGAGCCTATGGAATGGGAGAAAATCATGGCTAGCTATCCCTTTGATAGGGGACTAATATCCAGAATATATAAAGAACTTAAAAATCCTAACAACAACAACAACAACAACAACAACAACAACAAAAATGAAATAACTCAATGAATAAATGGGCAAAAGAACCAAAGTTCTCAATAGAAGAAATACAAAAGGCCAATAAATATATGAAAGAATGTTCAACATCTATAGTAACCAGAGAAATGCAAATCAAAACTACCTTAAGGTTTCATCTCACTCAAGTTAGATTGACAAAGATCAAGAAAATGGAAAACAATAAATGCTGGTGAGGTTGTAGGGAGAAAAGAACAGTTGGACATTATTCGTGGAATTGCAGACTAGCACAACCACTCTGGAAAGTTGTATGGAGATTCCTCAAAAAACTAGGGATGGAATCACCATATGACCTAGTATTGGCATACTATAGGGACACAGTAATACCGATGTTTATAGCAGCATAGTTCACAATGGCTAAAATATAGAGTCAACCCAGATACCCATCATTAGATGAATGGATACACACACACACACACACACACACACACACCCACGCACACACACAAAATGGAGTTCTATGCAGCTATTTAAAAGAATGAAATTATGGTATTTAATGGATGGAAATGGAGAGTATCATACTAAGTGAAATTAGCCAAGCTCAGAAACTCAAAGGTCAAATGTTTTCTCTTTTATGTGGAAGATAAAGTAAAATAAAGGAAAAGTGAAGGGAAGGATAAGATAACATAAAAAATCATTTAAATACAAATTAATAGATAAGCTAAAGGAAGTCTAATAGATTAGAGGAAAGAGAAGAGGAGAGGGGAAGAAGGATGGAAGGTTAAAGGTGGAGGGAAAAGGGATTAAAAAAGGATAGTTTGCATCTCTAAGATATTAAATAATTCTTACACAATCAATAAAAACTGAAAAAGTAAAAAAAATCAAAGGGACATAGTGGAGGAAAGGGAACAGGATAGGATGGCAGGAGATAAGGGAAGGGAGAAGAGCTGGGGAGGGATATTGGCCAAATTATATTGTAACATTGTGGGCATGGATGAGTAAGAACAAATATCATCATTATGTGCCTCTATAATGCACCAATTAAAAATGTGAAAAAAATGAATTCACCAGAGGTGAGAATAATATATGATATTCATGATACCTATTCTTGAATAAATGGCATTTTAATCAGTTGCTTTGATAAAATTAGCTATTTTATATTTTGCAAATTTTTTTGAGATATTTATTACCTATTGAGGCTTTTATTCTAAATATATTTTAAGCAATTAAATATAAAATTGAAAATACTTAATCCAATGGAGAATTGGTCTGTTGAATGCTCATAGTTTTCTCACTGTGGAAGAAATCTAGATTTCCCCAACCTTCATTACATAGCCAGAATAGGGATTTATAGATTTGTAACCCTTAACCTACTGAAAAATTGTGGCTACAGTTTTTCTAATACATCATGCCATATATCCCTAATCTATTCATCAGAGTGCTGGTACTGCTCATATCTTATTGCAACTGAAAGAAATAAAATTTGTTAATTGATTTTGTGTTCAAATAGTCTCAGCCTGCTTCCTTTATTATCAGACTCTATTACTTTATTCATGCAGATTGATGATCTTACTGTAAATCAAGAAACTGCATGTTAGAAACTTTTACATCCAGATTAAAGTTATTTTTTCCCTAACAAGTTATTTTTTTGGAAAGTATACAAAAGTTGTATGAAAAACTAAGCAGTAATCAAAAAATGTTAGAAGATGTTGTAAATCTTCAAAGGCATATAGGAAACAAGATGCTAAAAAGCAGGTCAAGGAGTGTGACATACGTGGGAGACTGAACAAAGAGCAAGACGGTAGTTAGAGCAAAAATAAAAACAAGGAACTCTATTTTTGCTAGTAATTTCTTTTGATCTGTAATGTGTTCAATTAATTTCATTGAAAATTATATTTTGGATATACACATTGTACATGAGTCCTCTAAGAGGAAAATGACAAATGATTCTTCCTTTAAATATTTTTCTTTTCATTAGTATAGCTAACTTCCTCTATCAGAATGATTTTCATCAGAGAATCATTTGATATTTAAGAATAGTTTGCATAAGACTACAAATAGTTATAGAAAAGTGTGATAGAGAATTATGCCATTTTCTTAAACTGTTAAACTAATTTTCTTGAGTTTTTGAATTTTGAATTGATTCTGTTATTTTTTTCATTATCAGATTACCTAAGTAATCTAAATAATCTCAGTTGAGGTTGTAATTCAGTGGTAATAGCTTGCCTAGCCTGTTCAAGGCCGTGTGTTCCATCCTGAACAGAAAAAAAGAAAGAAAATCTCAAATATTTTATAGTTCATCCTCTTTTTTAAAAAGAGAGAGGGAGAGAGCAAAAGAGAGAGAGAGAAAATCAATTTTTATTTATAATTATTTATAATTCCATCTGGCCTTTGTTTCTCCAAAATAGTTGTATATGTGGTGTTGGGGTTCAAACCCAGGTAATTACATATGCTAGGCAAGCACTCTAACAGTTGAACCACAGCTCCAGACCTTAAAGGTCATCTTTAATGAAATTGATATTAATGATAAAATTTAAACGCCAGCATCTTTTATCCACATACTTAAAATTGCTCTCTGAATTACTGATACAAAACTAAAGGAATTAAATATAAATAATCATTTGGATTACAATTAATTAAAAATAAGTCTCTTTAATTCTCTTTAGACACAAGCAGCAGCTCCAGAAAGTAGTTAAAAGAGAAAAAATGATGCTTTAATAAGAAGTCAGATGAAATGCAGAATTAACATCTGGAATTTGAACCCTCTAAGTTGGAAACTAGAAATTCTTATAAAGTACAACTGGAAGAACATAAGGTACTTTATAGTAAAAAGAACCCCAAATCCAGAAGTACACCAAAACGTAGATTCACAGAAAATAAATGAATCTCCTTAATTTGTATCTAATGCTAACTTTTAGTGAGAAGGGTTTATGAGATTAGTAGGATGCAAAAGCTGGCAAGACAATGTAATTTTGGGAAATGATGTTAGTAAAATAAACTCACTTTTGAAATATTAGTCTAGGAAGATTTTTTCCCCATTTATACAGCCTTCTCCTCCTTCATATTCTTCTATTCCTAATCGGGTCTTTCAGACTTTCAGCTAAGTGTTTGAAGGTTTATAAGTCAGAGTTATATTGTGGCCAAAGTGCTTGTAGGCATTTCTTTACATAGAAACATTAGCAAATTTGGCTATTTTTTGAAAGATTGCAATTTAAGCCCAGAGTGCTAAGAACTGCTAGTACCACCCCTCTGGGCATATTCTGACACTTGGTATATTAACTGCTTTTGATTGTGATCTTTGATGTTATCCCTAGATGGTGCCTAGAGACAAACTGTCCTTTACAGTTTTTCCTCTCTATATTAAGACAAACTTGTGACATAGGGAAAGATTATCACAGGGATGAAGGGAAATATAATTTGCCAAGTGATTCAAAATAATTCATGGTCAGTGTTGGGGGGAGTGAAAGATGCAAGAGGCAGATCCCACCTCTGATGTCTTGGTAACAAAATCATGAGTCCCCCTAGAAATAGGTATACTTTTTTTTTTTTAAGAAAGAGGGAGAGAGAGAGAGAGAGAGAGAGAGAGAATCAATTTTATCCCGTTTTCCATGTGTCTTTCCTTGCTCTGATACTTTGTTGTGTATGTGGTGCTGGAGTTCAAACCCGTGTCCTCACACATGCCAGGCAAGCACCATAACCACCGAGCCACTGCTCCAACCCCTGTATGCTTCTTCTTCTTCTTCTTCTTTTTTTTCCCCACGTGGCTTTCATTGCTCTGACACTTAGTTGTGTACGTGGGTGCTGGGGTTTGAACCCGTGTACTTGC
Organism: Aplodontia rufa; assembly: GCA_004027875.1. Taxonomy (NCBI): domain Eukaryota; kingdom Metazoa; phylum Chordata; class Mammalia; order Rodentia; family Aplodontiidae; genus Aplodontia; species Aplodontia rufa. The sequence continues at coordinate 19,293 of PVKS010023499.1, forward strand.
GCATGCCGGGCAAGCGCAGTAACCACTGAGCCACCGCTCCAGCCCCCTGTATACTTCTTTATAATGATTTTAAACCTGTAAATGTATGCATCACTTAACATCTGATGCATTTGCAGTGTTAAGACTGCCTGTTGAGAATTTCCATTTTATCTTATGGAGATTTTTTTAATGCAGGTAATTTAGGGACAAAAAATGATGTACTAAGGAATTGCCTTTTGCATTCTTCACTGGATCAATTATAATCTGCAGGAGGTTAATAGCAGACTTCTAGTGGAGAAATAGCAGAGTCAAATTTGCTGTCCTCTGTATTCAAGGGCTGTCCCAGGGTGCCCTTGTGTTAGAGATAAAAAAAAATAGTTGGGTGCTCAATAGAAGTTTTAGTCAAAGAAAATGTAGCCAATCCTACTTCAAAACCACAGCCTTCAAATCAAAGCATGGAGGACCACTTGGCTGAGATGAGTTATGTCATCTTTACCCTTTCGGGTTAAGATTTCTGTCATAAAAATTTTTTTTAAGAGAGAAGGACAGAAAGAGAGAGAGAGAGAATGAATCAATTTTTATTGAGTTTTTCACATGGCTTTCGTTGCTCTGACACTTAGTTGTGTATGTGGGTGCTGGGATTTGAACCTGTGTATTCACACATGCCAGACAAGCACCGTAACTGCCGAGCCGCCGCTCCAACCCTCTAAATCTTTTTTTTTTTTTTTTTGACATTGGGAAAAATACTGAGTTATTATTTGGACTTATGAGTTTTAAGCAAAGGTCAAAATAATCTATATTAATAAAGAAAAGAAATTTTACAATTAAACAAAAGTCATTGGAGGTCTCATTTTCAAAAGACACTTGTTTACTAACTTTATTCAATAAAAGAAAATGAACCAATATTTTCAGCTCTCCTAAACTGCTACTTTTAAACTGGACTTTTAAGATGAATGTTGCTGCCTGTAATTAAAGGTATACACATTGAGGTGCTTTGACATACATTCTGGGTGATTTGATTTCAAGTTTTCCTGTACCATTCCGAGTTTTCTAACCCTCTTCCTAAGTGCATGATTGACATTCATCCACCACATACGGAAGTTTAACGTAAAGGAAGCTGAAATAATTTTATAAATTAAATAACCTATAATGCTGAAAAGATTAATTTCTGATTTTGTTAGATGTTTTGACATCTTAAATGAGAATACATCTGTAGTCTCTATTTTACTTACAGGATCTTTATCTTGATTTTTTAAAAATATGTTTATTGCTGCACACTGTTTCTTGCTATTATAATGCTTTTTAAATAGTTAAGTTAAGCAACTATTTGAATTTTTAAAATGAGATGTCCTTAGATATGATTGATTCCAAAATGGCAATGATATCAAGAGCCTTTAAAAATCAGTTGCCAGTTGGGCACAATGGTGCACACCTGTATTCCCAGACACTTGGGAGGCTGAGGCAGGAGGACCACAAGTTCAAGACCAGCGTCACCAACTTAGTGAGATCCTGTCTCAAGACAGAAAATAAAAAGGACTGGGGATGTATTCAATCTAGCATCCTCTGTAGATATGGAAATTGAATACTGTCCCAATCTCCCCTGGAGACAAAGCAGGGACTTCCCTGTTTAACCATATGATTTCCTTCATAGTAAGACTCCATTGGAGAATTTAAAACTGTTTCCAATAGATGAGAGATCAACGTAGTAGAGGAAGAGCACTGAGGGGAAGGGAGGTAGGATGAGAAAAGGAAATGGTAGAATGAAGCGGACTGAACTTCCCTATGTATACATGTGAATATACCACAGTGACTCTTACCTTCATGTATATCCACAAAGCACTAATTAAGAAAATAACTATAGGAGCTGGAGCGGTGGCTCGTGGTTATGGCGCTTGCCTGGCAACCACAAAGATGCAAGTTCAAACCCCCAGCACCACATACACAACGAAGTGTCCGAGGAATGAAAGTTACATGAAAAACTAAATAAAAATTGCTCTGTCTTTCTCTCTCTCTCACTGTCCCCTCTTTCTTAAAAAAAAAAAAAAGAAAATAGCTATAATAAATAGGAGAAGGATTGGTAGAGTAGCTCAAAGGGAACAGGAGGAAGGAAGGAGGGTAGGGAAAGGGGGAAGTACTGTGGACTGAATTAGAGCAAATTATATTCCATGCTTAAATAATTATGTCAAAATGAATCCTAATATTTTGTGTAGCTAAAATGAACTAAAGAAAAGTCTGCGACAATGATGAGCAGTATCCATTTAAGAAGTGGTTAGAAAAAAAATTCAACAATGATGAACCTGTCTCAATTCATTTCTGTAGTTTGATCATTTTTGGACCAAGGGACCTATTACAACAGCAAAATGTGTCTTTGAAAAAGATATGGGTGACGGCAGCTTGTTTTCATTGTGCGTTGTTATAGTCACTGAGTATTCATTTCATTGCACAATCCTTGATGTAGCTTTCATGATCTTTTTAGTTTTTATTTTTGAGAGAGAGAGAGAGAAAGTGAGAATAAATTTTATTTAGTTTTTCATGTGGTATTCTTTGCTCTGACAGTTTGTTGTGTATATGGTGTTGGGGTTCGAACCTGTGTCCTTGCGCCTGCCAGGCAATTGCTATAACTGCTGAGCCACTGCTCCAGCCCTTAATATTTCAGTAGGAATAATTATTTGTACATTTGACCCAATACAAAATATCCTAGAATTAGAGGATTTTTAGAGAAACACTACCCTAGTCACTATTATTCCTTTTGTGATCTTTATTAAATATGAGAAAATTGATCATCAGCTTATATGTCAGGAATAAATATTCAAATAACCTTTTAGTTTAGGTTAAAATTTTATGAATTTATTACTTAACACCTTAGTCTAAGATTTTTGGTGCCTCATATATGCAGCTTTAAAAATCTTCAAATGGTTACAAATATACTATACATGATCATTGTGTTAGGACTGAAAAAATACAGTTAAAGAAGAAAATTAGATCTGCCTCAGTTATGCTGCTTAGATATGATTGATGGACTTGAATGGAGAGTCTCTTCTTACTGACTTAAATTCACTTTCCCTTTAATCTTCCTTTTTTTTTTTTTTTTTTTTTGTGGTGCCCAGGACCAACCCCCAGGGCATGCTCTGCCACTGAGCCAAATCCCAGTCTCTATATTGATTTTTGATCTTGCTCTAATGGTTTTCTTTTCCAGTACTCCTCAAAAAATCATTGTTCCTAAAGTTACCACTGATTTTCACTTTAACAATTCTAGACATAGTTTTATACACCTCGTTATACATCTACTTATTGAGAAATGAAGCTTTCACTTCTAATTCCAAGAATTACCAATCTACTTAAATGGATTTAGATTTCACATAAATAAACAGTTGTACAAAATGACCTTTCTCTTCCACAACTACACCTGAATGTATATACAGCTCCCTCCCCACCTCATCCAAATCATTGTAGAAAACGGAGACAGTGTAAAACCAAGGATAGCCCATTGAAGTAGGGGAAGGAGAGCTGCTTCCTCGACTAACAGATCAGCCGGTCTGCCCAGTGGGTGAAGTTTGGCATAATCTTGAGAAAATACCCAATTCTGTTTTCCTCTTAGAGATAAGAGGGAAACATAAGTCCAACTTTCTGTCCCATATAACATGGAGCACTGGTGGCATACTTCAGATAACTAGGGGCCTCTGGGGACACTGGCGAGCTTGGCAGCTTGTTCAGTACTAGGGGACATGCAGTACTGAACTCAGACACCAGGCAGATCAAGAGATTATGGGCTTCTGACAGAAGGGCACTTCATGAGAAGGCACTCCTAAGAGAGGATCCAAAGTGAAATTCTCAGCCATGGACAAACTAGTTTAAGGAACATTCCAAGACCAGGAAGAGACAGAGCCATGATATTTTAATATAAGTGGATAACTTAAAAATGAGACTTCATAGTATTTATGCTCAGAAATAAGTAGCATTATAAACACTTCAGTCTTAAAAGTATTAAGAAATTAAAATGAAAAAAATGAATGACTTAGGAAATCCAATATCAGGGATAAATCTATCCAACATCTCACTGAAAATGCAAATGATTATTAAATTTGTGACTCTCAACTCTTTTTTTCTTTGTTTATATTTTTATTATTGAGTGTGAAATCCAGGAACTCTCTAACTATGCCGAACCCTCCTTTAAAATTTTTTTTTTCATTTTGAGACAGGTTTATGTTGAGTTGCTCAGGCTGTCTTTGTACTTGGGTTGCTTCTGTCTCAGCCTCCCAACATGCTGAGATTACAGGCATGAGCCTCTGTGCCCAGCTTCTTGATCTTTATTAAGGGAGAGGAGAAGACAAGTGAAACCACTATTAGATATGAGAAAGAGAAAAAATATCACAAGTCTTGAAGACACTTTTTTTTTAAAATCAAGATTTACAAGAGAATATGGCATGCAGTCATTAATCTACTGTTTAAGAACGTTCATTTTGAATGAAATTTCACAAAGATTTAAATAACTCAGTAAAAAACATGAATAAATGAGTTATCATTCAGAAAAGGAACTGTCAGCTTTCATTGTAAAGGCAGAAGGACCAGATGGGTTAATAGCTGAGTCATAGCTAATTTTAAAAACCAGATCATCAGATTCTAAGGGGTTTCAAATTATTCCAGACCCTGGGGCTCTAACATGGAAGTCTGAGTGTTTCATTTTATTAATTTGGCAAAACTCAAAACCTCAAAAATGGTGCAAAAATGTCACAGGGGAATGAAAATGGAAAAAATCTAATTAGAATATTTGCCAAGAGAATCTGTCAAGCAAGAAAAATGCATGCTACGGAAATAAATCCAGAAGTGAAAGAAATTTCTTCTCAGAGAATTCAACTGTAATGAACAGATTAAAAGAGGAAAATCTCAATGGATGAGGCAAGGAAAAGTTTGGTAAGTCAGGCCAGCAAATTAGTGCCTGTAGACCAAATCTAGCACATTGAAAGTTGTTAATAGAGCCTGGCTGCGGGCGGGGCAGGGGGCTTGTTTTGTTTCCTGGTGCTAGGGAAGTAGAAAGGAATCTCATAAATAGAACAAGCACCATCTCTGAAAAAGCAGGAGGCAATGGCATTTTTAGATGCCATAACACTACTAACGGTTCAATTAAAATCTTGAATTCACAGCATGCTAGCTATGGCTGGTACTATTCAGAGGTAAATCATCATTGTTTAAATAATTATGAAACAGTAAATCAATGTATTTAATTAAATCAACTAAGTAATGAAAGAAGTCAATGGCATACACACTAGAAAAAAGATGAAAAGATCTTTATTATTAATCTCCAGATTGTTCACTTAGAAAACCTGAGACTTGTAAAAACTATGACCAGTATTTTCAAATTGCAATGGAATATGCGTGAGATAAATTGATAAGCAATAGTTTTATTATTTATAACAGGCATTATGGATCATTAAATCTCAGTAATCTATTTTGTTATAGACAATAACTGAATGGGTGTGGCTACCTTCCGAAACACTGCTAACTAGAACAGTTGTAGAGTGATTACCTAGCACAGGTATGGGAGTCCATGAGGTTGATCCCCAACACCATGAAACTAAATGACCAGGCTCTATTAACAGTTGTCAATCTGCTGGGTTTGGCCTTTGGCCTACAGGAACTAATTTTCTGACCCTTGTCCTACATCCCTGTGCATCTTGCTCACTCCCACTCAGCTCTGGCTGGTGCCCATAGCATCTTTCAGTGGTGTTTTAACCTAATGGGAAAGCATGGATTGTTTGGGACGAGTAACTGAGTAAGAAGAAGCCCTTCCCTGGAAAACGTCATGCTAAGTGAAAGAAGCCAGTATCAGAGAGTCGAGGTTGAATGTTTCCTTTCATACGAGGAAGTGAGAAGAGAGAGAAAAGGAATGATAAAGGCAATCTCCAGAAAATAGATCTGTAGAGAGTAGAAGTGGGAGACAAAAGGAGAGGGAGGAAAAGGTGAGGGAAAGGGGGAAAATCAGAGTATAAAGTTGACCAAATAATGCTGTGTGCATGTATGAATATGCAATGATTTATTCCAATCTCACATAACTCTAATGCTCCAATAAAATAAATAAATACAGGGAAGACCAGTATAATATAAAAAAGGGATTAGAGGGAGAGAGGAAAGGATGGAAAGAGGAAGTAATGGCGATTGAAATGAAGAAAATTCTGTGTATTTATGAATATGTCAAAATGAGAATCACTATTATTTATAACTGTATGCCCTAATAAAAATCAATAAAAACACATTCAGACTTGTAAGAGTTTAAAAAATCATTTAAGGTATATAGCTAGCTAGATCATTTCAAGTAAAAAGTCTAAATTATAGAAACATCAAATTTATAAAAGTCAAATATATATTCTTTCTTTTAAAGAGAGAGAGGAAGAGGGGAAGAGAGAGAGAATCAATTTTATTTATTTTTTCATCTGGCCTTTATTTCTCTGACACTTAGTTGTGTATGCAGTGCTGGGGTTTGAACCCAGGTCCTCGCACATGCCAAGTCAATGCTCCAGCTGCTGAGCCACCACCACTCCAGCCCCTGTATTATCTTTCTAAAATAAATTATAAAAAAGTTTGAAATGCGATTTAAATAAGAAACAAGTTGTATAATACGATGAAAATGTAATCAATTATGAAAAATTAAAACTAAAATGATACCGTTAAAAAGGAAAAGAGCTGGGCAAGGTGGTGGATGCCTCTAATACCAGAAACTTGCAAGGCTGACGCAGGAGGATTTAAAGTTCAATGTCAGCCTCAGCAATTTAGTGAGACTCCGTCTCAAAATGAAAACTGAAAAAAGGTCTGTGGATATCACTCAGTGTATAATGCCCTTGAGTACAATTCTCACTACAAAAAAACCCCAAAAAAGTGAAGGAAAAGCAGCCACTTTTTGGCTGGGCTTAGAGATGTAGGCGGAGACAGGAGGATTATAAGTTCAAGACTAGTCTTGACCCTGTCTCAAAATAAAAAAATTAAATGGCTGAAGCCTATACATTTGACAAGTCCTGATTTCCTCACAACACAGAAAGGCGGCAGTGAAGGAAAAGCAGAATTGAGAGGTGGGTGATAAAATAAATGCTCTAAGACTCCATTTTACAAAGTCTGAGACCTGGAGAGACTTGAAGATAGGTTACCAGAATAGAAAATAAGCCCAGAGTTCCCAGACTGAACCAGGGGAAGAGAGAGAGGGGCAACAGAGAAGGAAAGAGGGAGAGGGAAAAGTCTGAAATTTACCCACTAAAAGAACATTTGGAAAGGTAGGCAAAATTTAAGGCATGATGGGAATAGCAGCAGAGTCCCTAAAACAGAGCAAATAGCTTAAAGCTAAATCCTGAAAACAAAACTGAGCTGGGGGTCTGCAGCCAATCTTGCGGTGCCCTCAGAGAACCAGTCCTCTCTTAAACCCACATGGCATCTTCCCTGGCCTAGACAGCTGCATTAAACCAGTGGGACATCCCCTGCAGTGGGACCTCTTAAGAATTTGGCCAGAAAGAATTCCAGAGGGACCAACTGAAAATCTCTAAAACCTCCTCTCCCTCCCTTTCACCACGAATAAGAAGAGTGGGATGGTGTGGACTTGTGCCTGGGCTTGCACCTTACCAGTTCTCTGCTCAGCCTCTCCCAACCAGGTGAGGGAAGAAAGCTCTGAGCAGCTCCCAGGAGACTCAGAGACAGGGTGACAAAGGCGCTTAGGCCCCCAGCAGAGGAAAGCAGATGCACCAAGACCACACCAGCCCCAACTACTGACAATGGGCGGAGGAAGTAGGGAAGCCAAGAGACTGTTGCTGGGATTGTGGGGCTGTACCAGAGGGAAGCCACCTGAATATCCAGTGACATAGAGATCCGGGTCCCAGATGGTGGCAGCTATGGATGGATGGCTGCGAGGATAGGTCCCTCAATATCCCAGAAACATAAACAGAAGGCAAGTGTAAACCTAGCTAGAGGGAGATCAGTTAATGTGAAAAATTACCAGAGCCAGGGTAACAGGAAGGGAGTGCTTCCAGCCTTACCTGGTGTCTAGCTTTAACCACAGTAACAAGGGCTTTGAGAAAGGGCACTGTTTCCATACTGGTAGGGGCCTTGGATCAGACATAGTAAACAGGAGAAATCTACACTTGCCATTCACAACCAGGGGCAGTAGACACTAGAACGCAGGTGAACCACCAGAGTCCCTTCGCTACAGTACCCCAGAGAGTGGTATCAGTGGGAAGAATTCTTGTGGACCACAGAACACTTATGGAAAATGCATGCGTGTTCCTGTGCTCACAGAAAGCCATCAGGATCTTCACCACCACCTAAAAGGTGCTGTAGAAGGGAGTAGGTACATGATGACCCACAGCAATCACAGGGCACTCCAGAACCTGCATCCTGAACTGCACACAATAGAAACAACCAAGCCACATCACTGTATCCTCTGAACAGCCCACTGCAGGCCCCAGAGCTGATAAACCAGAAGCTGCTGGTGGGAGGTTCATAGCAACTAGGGAATTGGCTCCTGTGCCCCTGCAGCTTGGAAGAGGTCCACAGTCCAAGCCTGATGGGTATCTGTAAATGTCTAAACCCCAAGGAAATCCAAACCAAGATTCCACAAGAATTTTCTTCATCCTGATGTGATTCAGTTTTAATAGCTCTAACATCAACTTTATCATATAAATAACTCTGTAACTTGAACAATAGTTGTTGCCCCAATAGCTCACATTGTACCTTAGACCCATTTGATTTTATTTAATCTAATATTTTATAGTATTAATTGGAATCAAGCATCCTATCTTAGTTTTCCTAGATACAGTTTATACCTGCTTCTCTTTGTCTCTATTCCCATTCTTGCATTATCTGCTACTACCTCAAATACCAACCATTCATCTCTTTCTCCTTTCTACCTTGGTGTGAATTATTCTTTTATATAACTTATCTCATTCTTTCTTATTTTCTGTCTCTCCTTTTCCATCTCTTTTTTGCACAATCTTTTTTCTTCCACCCTTTAGACCTCCTTTAAGGTTATGGTAATTTTCCTAAATTTAATAACTAAATTTGACCCATAGTTTATACTGGGATTTAATGAATTATTGAGAGCAATAATAAGAAGTTTTCTTTGTTTTTTTATTATAAGGTTTAACAGTATGAGGTTTGGCTCTGAAGTGATTCTAGCAAATAGGGTTTAGTGGCACCTCTTAAAGTGGTACTGATAGTGTGTTCAGCAGAGGTCACACATCTACTTACAATATAATTATCTGGATATTCACCCAATCCAGGGTGCTTAAGAGAAAGCAGCTCACAAAGTAGTCTGTCACTTAAAAGAAATCAGAACTATCCCAATAGTTGGATAGACACACAAACAATATGAAAAAGCAACTGAACCAACCATCTCAAACAATCCATAATGCTTAAGCAATTGACCCCGTAGACACCGTTTAAAGTCTATGGGGAATGTCAGAGAAAAAATTTAGAAAGTTCCTAGTTAAAATGTTCTATGAGTTAAAGGTAGGTGTAAGGAGTAAAATTAGAGAGAAAATTCAAGACATTAAAGGTCACATCAACAAAGAGAGATTCTGAAAAAAGCCAAATGAAAATCCTGGAAATGAAAGACTCAATAAACCAAAGTAACCGTTCAATAGAAAACATCACCAGTAGATTAGATCACTTTGAAGACAGATTTTCAGACCTCAAAAACAAAGTATATAATCTTGAAAATAAAATTGATAATAAAGACAGGATATTAAGAGACCTTGAACAGAATATTCAAGAAATCTGGGATAGCTTTAAAGGCCAAATTTAAGAATAATTGGAATAGATGCAGGCTATGAAATATAACCTAAAGGGATGTGCAATCTTCAATAAAATAGTACGGGAAAAATTCCAAAATATTATAAATGAGATTAAAATTCAAATACAAGATGCATAAAAGACTCCAAACATATAAAATCACAATAGACTCACTCTGCGACACATTATAATGAAAATGCCTAACCTACAGAATAAGGATAGAATTTTAAAATCCGCAAGAGAAATATGGCTGGTTATATTTAGAAGTAAGCCAATCTGGATTTCAATAGATTTTTCAAATCTGATCCTAAAAACCAGGAGAGCTTGGAATAATATATACCAACCTTGGGCTGGAGTGGTGGGTTGGTGGTTATGGCACTTGTCTGGGATGCACAAGTACACGGGTTCAAACCTAAGCACAAACACACAACAAAGTGTCAGTGCAACGAAAACCATACGAAAAACTCAATAAAAATTGATTCTCTGTGTCTTCCTCTCTTTCTCTCTCTCACTGTCCTTCTCTCTTTTAAAAAAAATGTATGTATGTGTATACACACACACACATACACACACCAACCTCTGAAAGAAAATGGATGTCAACCAAGAATAGTATGCCCAAAAAAATTAAGCTTCAGAAATTAAAATGAAATAAAAACCTTCCATTTTAAAAAGAAGCTAAAAGAACTCACAATCAGAAAGTCTTCACTACAACACAAACTTAATGAAATAGTTCATGAAGAAGAAATGAAAAGTAGCATAGGGAAGAATTACACTCTAAGAATAGCCAGTTAAAGGAGAATTAAGTCTGATTTAAAAATGAGAAGTAACCAAAGTAGCAAAAAATAAAAATTATCTCTCAATAGTAACCTTGAATGTAAATAGACTAAATTCTTCCATCAAAAGACATAGGTTGGCAGATTGGATGAAAAACAAGACCCAGGGAGCTGGAGTGTTGGCTCAGCAGTTCCGGCGCTTGCCTGGCATGTGTGAGGATGCGAGTTTGAACCCTAGCACCATGTACACAATGAAGTGTCAGAGCAACAAAAGTCACATAAAAAACTAAATAAAAATTGATAATTGATTATAGATTCTCTCTCTCTCTCTCTCTCTCACTTGTCCATCTCTATTAAAAAAAAAAAAGACCCAATAATATGCTGTCTGCAAGAGACTTACCTCGTAGGCAAAGAAATTCACTGACTGAAGGTGAAAGGATTAGAACAGACATACTGTTCACATGGATCTCGTAAACAAGTAGACATAGCTACTTTAATATCAGATAATGTGAACTTCAAGCCAAAATTAATCAGAAGAAACAAAGAAGGTCACTTCTTACTGTTTAAGGTAATTATATGCCAAAAGATATAATGAATGCAAATATTTATGTCCCAAACAATGGAGCATCTTCATTCATCAAACAAACCCTTCTCAATATTAAGAATAAAATAGACCACAATATAATAATACTGGGTGACTTTAATATCCCTGTCCCACCACTGGATAGATCACTCAAACATAAACTAAGATTATACAGAACTAAAAAATGCAATTAATAATATAGACCTAATAGACATTTGTAGATTATTTCATCCATCAATGACTAAATTTACTTCCTTTTCAGCAGCAGATGGAAGATTTTCTAAAATAGACCACATTTTAGGTCACAAAGGAAATCTTAGCAAATACAAAAAAAATAGAGATAACACCCTACATTCTATCAGATTATAATGGAATGAAATTAGTTATTAATGATAAGACAAAAATCACAAACCAATCTAACACCTGGAAATTAAATAATATACCTAAAAATGATGAATGGTAGCAGAAGAAATCAGGGGAGAAATAAAAAAAATTCTTAGGAATAAATGAGATTAATGATAAAACATCAAAATCTCTGGGACAGTATGAAAACAGTTATAAGAGGAAAGTTCATAGCTCCTACATTAAAAGAATAGAAATATACCAAATAAATAAGCTAACATTACATCTCATGGTCCTAGAACAAGAAGAATAAACCAATACCAAAATCAGTAGAAGATAAGACATAATTAAAATCAGAGTTGAAATAATTGAAATTGAAATAAAAAAGGCCAAAGTAACAAAGAGTTGGGTTTTTGATAGGGTAAACAAGATTGAGAAACCCGTAGCCAAACTAACCAAAAGAAAGAGGGAAAAACTCAAATTAACAAAGTTTGAGAGGAAAAAGGAAATATTCTCAGATACAACTGAAATCCATAGAATCATCAGAAAGGATTTTGAAAACTTATGCTCCAATAAGCTAGAAAATCTTGAAGGTATGGACAAATTCCCAGAGACATATATTTACCCAAATGTTCAATGCATTAATGAGGATATAGACAATTTAAACAGATCAATTTCAAAAAAAATTGAAATAGCTGTCAAAAGCCTTCCAACAAAGAAAAGCTCAGGACTGGATGTATTCTCAGCTTAGTTCTATAAGACCTTTCAAGAAGAACAAATATCAATCATCCTCTAATTATTTCATGAAATAGAAAAGGAGGGAATATTGCCAAACTCATTTTATGGAGCCAGGTATCATCCTGATACCAAAACTAGACAAAGACATATCAAGGAAAGAAAACTTCAGGCTGATATCCTTGATGAAAATATATACAAAAATTCTTTCTTTTTCTTTTGAGAGAGAGAGACAATGAGAGAGAGAGAGAGAAAGAGAGAGAGAGAGAGAAGAAATAGAGAATCAATTTTATTTAGTTTTTCATGTGGTTTTGGTTGCTCTGACTCTTAGTATGTAGTGCTGGGGTTTGAACCTGGATCTTTGTGCATGCCAGGCAAGCACTGTCATTGCTGAGCCACTGCTCCAGTCCTGACACAAAAATTCATAATAAAATATTGTCAAATGGCATACAAAAACACATTAAAAAGACAGTGTGCCCTTCAACATTTGGGAGTAGGCAAAGACTTTCTCAACAGGTCTCCAAAAGTGAAGGAAGTACAGTCAAAAATCAGTGAATGGGATGCCATAAAGCTAAAAAGCTTTTGTACTGCCAAGGAAACAATCAAAAGAGTCAAGAGGTTTCCTACAGAAATGGAGAGAATCAAGGGCTATGATTCCTCAGACAAGGGTCTCATATCCAGAATCTATAAAATCCTCAAAAATGTCAACTACAAAAACACCAACAGCCCAATTGATAAATGGGCCAAAGAGCTAAATAGAGACTTCTCACCAGAGGACATTGATCAAGCCAATGAATACATGAGAAAGTGCTCTAAATCACTAGTAATCAGAGAAATGCAAATG
>PVKS010023500.1:0-32337 GCA_004027875.1 Aplodontia rufa
GTTGTTTCCATAGCCTAGTCTCAAACTTAATAAGGAAAAAAGCAAAAAATAATGTACACCCATAAAACCCATTCTCCCACACTTTATAGTTTCAGAGAAATGTGTTACTTCCCAGATCTATCTTTTGTGCCCCTCATGAATTCATTCATCCATAATCCATAAACACTTCCCAAGTACATTCTGAATTTGCCTGCTTTCTTGCATTTGTACATTTCTGTGGGGTAATTGCTATACTACCAGAAATTGACAAAATACCACAATAGTGTAGTGAATCTTCCACTTCCCACTTTTGCACTGCTCTGTATATAACAGTCAGAATGGTATATTAAACCTGAAAATATGGCCCTCCCTTTCTTCTTAACTCCTTGTAATGGCTTCTCAGTGCATTTAAAATAAGAGCCAAACTTCTAACATTGTCTAGACGAATCTGCATTGCCCCTGACTTCTCCAAATTGAACTTCTTCATACACACTGGTCTCTAACAATGCTGTATTTACTATTCTCCATGTCTGCCATATTTATACCTAACTTGGGGACCTTTTGTCTATTATGTTCACTGTCTAGAATATTTTTCATATCTTTGCTTCTCTAGCTTTGCTTACTGCTGTCCTTCCTTCTCCATTACCGCTTCCTGTTTCCTGTTCTTTGCAGCACTTATCTCTGTGTGAAATTATCTTTCAATTTGTTTACTTATTTATTTTTCTACTTCCTCCAGCATGTGGGCATGCGTGCTCATGCACATGTGCGTGCACACACACACACGCACACACACAAAGTGCATGTCCACATTTATACATGCACACGTGATCGTAAGGTATGATGAGGCAGAGTGAATTTTGTTAACTGTTAATAACCCTAGCACCTAGGAAACTATAAATATAGGTTTTGTAAATAGCATTTTATTGAGTAAATAAAGGATTTTCACAGTGTTGGTCATAAGTTATTATGTCTATTTTACAAATGGGTAAACTGACACTCAAAATGATTCTTAAATATTCAGGTAGAAAATAGTCAAATTTAAGATAAATCCATAATAAACTTACTTTTGCTCCACAATATGCCATGTATGTTCTTGTTACTTTATTGTTTGTTTAATTGCTGTAAATTTTTATCCTATTCTTATTAGGGACATTCTTAAGCTTCTTAAGGTGTAAAATATGCTGACCCTGTAGAGAGTATGATATAATGTATTGTAAAGCATCCCAGCAGATTTGATAAGCAGTGTGAGCAGGCGCTCTATATTCTTCATTCTCCTAACACATCCCATTTCTTCACTTGAGGCCAGGACATCAAAGTCCCTTGTTAAAATAAACATATAAATTGAAAGTAATAATTCTCTTGAGTCAACAAATAGTAATATGCCTTTCTGAGATTTTGCTACCTCATCTGTAAAATGAAGAAATTGATTTAGATTATCTTAATGTTCCATTTCTGCTCATTCCAAGAACTGTAGTTGTCCATTTATTAAAATCCCTTCTGGACTTGGTCTCAGTGAGCAGAGCCCTTCCCTTCCTGGACCAGTTGTAAGATTTTGAAAAATTTCTTGCTACTCTGACATTGCTTTCCCATCTCCTCCATTTAACACTTGGTTAGCAAGAAATTAAATATCAGCTGATTTAACTAGGAACCAAGATGCTAAAAGAGTGACACACAGAGTTTTATGAACTGAAAACAGAGGCCCAGAAGACCTGAAGGTAGACTGATTATGGTAATCATTTCACAAAACACATGTCTGTCAAACCATGGCATTGTACAGCTTAAGATCACACTATTTTTCTTATCAATTAGACCCTAATAATGCCTCAAAAAACCAGAGAAAAGCAACAAGAAAAGAAATAAAGGATGTAGTTGACAAACTCTTTCTCTCTCTCTACACACACACACACACACACACACACACACACACACATGCACATACAAACACACAGAATCTCTATCATTTATCTGTGTTTGAAAAGAGGGCTAAAACAACAAACTATTTACAACTGGGGGTGAGGGTTTGGAGCAAATAGGGGGTAGGGAAAAATGAGTAAAAGGTGAGACTGAAAGAAACAAGGGGGGTCCTCAGTGTGAGATAGAGTAATTAGACTGAGGATTTATTTTCATTATCTAGCTCAGGCTCTTGCTCTCTCCACCATTCCTTGGTCCTCTGTATTTCTGTTTCCTTCTTGATTGTGTTAATAATTGAGGAAATCTTCCTCCTTAATGAGTACACACGTCTCTCTTCCTATTCTTCTGTTTACTATAGTCTCAGCTTCCATGCTGAGCAAAATGGTAAACTACTGAGTTTCCTGGTAACTTCTGTCATTATTAAAGAAATTCCCCTCCATGATTTCAAACATAGATTATCCAAAATAAAGTTTTTTTCATTTTTGTAATCATGATTTGACATGCAATTTGTTAAAATGTAATTAAATTTGTCATTTGAATTATCACTTAAAGAGAATCTTCAGCCTCTAAAATGCATGCATTGTAAACATGCATGATTGCAAACAATTGTTTCACGTGTATGAAACACTTCTTCAGATAGCTATTTTTAAAGCATTCTTCTTTGCCAGATGCATAGAGTCTTTCCCATTTCTTGGACATCTGCCTGCACTCGTTCTTTACACTTATTGGGAGCCAAATTTCAGGCTCATGCTCACTACACAGTCTGGGATTGACTATCCTTTGCTGAAGAGAAGAGATTCCTAGTGGAAGGGTGAGTAATTCAAACACTAAAGCATCCTTCTTTCTAGCATAACATTTTAAAGCAATTAACTTTGCTTTATTCTTGTATCCAAGACTCTACCTAGTATCCTGTTTCTAGCACTGCAGGGGTGATATTTTAATGATTAGAGTTGTTAAAAATCTAAAATGTGTCTTGCCATGTAATTCACAACACTGTTTTGTAGGTAGTGAACGCTCATGAATGTTAGATTATCTGACAGCATGAGGAATAGACTGTTCTTTTAGGCCTGGCAGTTGGCTGTACTTAGTGTTATGAATAATTTTCTAAAAGTCATTCACTGTCTGGTTTTTGGCATAAAGTAAGTTAAGTTAGTATAACTCTTTGTTCCTTAGGGTTTTAAGAGACTAAAGATTATACAATAAAAATATGCACAGTAACGTGCATTTAAAAAACCCAATAAGCAATCAATTTATACTTACAATCACATAGACATATGTAAATAAGAAAAAATATTAAACAAATAGTCACTTCTGGACAAGTCCCTTTGGACTAAGGTTTGTTTGAACTGTTCTATAAACCTACATACTTCATGACTTTTCCTTGTTGTTTAATAACATCTAATACCTTCATTTCAAGATGCTTTAGTGGAACCCTTTCTACTATCTTAACAGTAGTAACCCCTGAAATGGAAAGATGGGGAATATCGTTAGCTATTTAATGTTGTTCTAATTGGCATGTGTCATATCAGCTGATCTACTTGACGTTAGGTGGGGCTGAATGCCCATAACATCTGAGTGATGACGTGGACCAATACAGAGACTCTTATAATGCCAGATAAGGAGTCCACAGGGTGAGTACAATGTACATGTCCACTGCACATTTGCCAGGATGCTACTTCTTGATCTTCTGAGCTAAAAATTGTCTAATAATTTAGACAAATTATTAGGACAGATACATCTTACATTCTGTACTTTCCTATGCCCTTTACTATGTTTTCCAAACCTCATACTTGATGCTTTTGTGATATCTGCTAACTTGCAAGTAACACCCTGATTCAGAGGGTATTAGACCTGTAGGGAGTCTTAAAAGTATATGTGATAGTCAGATTTCTGTTACTATAACAAATATGTGAGACAATAACCATATAAAGTATAAAGGTCTATTTTTTGGCTCTCAGTTTTAGAAGTTTCAGTCCAGAATTATTGTTCCTGTTACTTTAGTTCATGATGGATCACGATAAAAGAGCAAAACCATGATAAAAGAGCTTCACAAATAGGAAGAGAGAGAGAGAGAGGGGAGACTGGGGTCTTACAATCCCTTTCAAGGGCATGCCCCCAGTGACCTAAAGATCTTTCATTAGGTGCAACTCTGAAAGTTTTTATTACTTGCTAATAGCATCTTGTTGGAGACCAAATCACCTGAACCTTTGAAGGACACTTAAGATACAAGATGTACCAGAACTCACTGTAATATCCACATGTTGTGTATGAGAAAGTTTTATAATGCTTATTTATCCCTCAAAAATAAATTCTCCTTCTTGATTTTTTCATGAAGCACCATTATTTTATCAAACAACCACGATGATGCCTTTAGTAGTATCTCTGTACCAGTCTGTAGCCAATTTTTGTCACTGGAATCCACTCACAAAGGATCCCTCCTTTTCCCACAATACCATATTATAGTAGCTCTGGTCTCCGAACTCCTGGAGTGAATCAAAGAAGATAGTGTTGTGCTTAACTAGGCTTATCTTGGGAAAATTGACTGATATCATAAAGCCCTTGAGACCATGAGAACAGGCAGTGCCTCAAATGAGTTCTCTGCTGCAAACATTGGTATAGGCTATGCCCTTGCCGACATGGCACATCCACCTCTTAGTTCAGCTCCCTTCCACTACTGGGACAGGCTATATCACCTTCCAAGCAGTGAAACATGATTCAAAGAAGCGACTCTGGAAATGTGTCCAATTTTCCGTTCTGGTTGATTTTCTGGTCTCATCTATTGATCCCTGGAACTGTTCTCTTGCAATCATCATTTCAGGAATCTTCTCTGTCTCCTGGTTTCCTTGAATATGGGATACCAGATGTACAATTCAGAATCACAAAATTATCTCTTGCAGATTTAAATAAAATGTCTAATTTTCAAACCATCCCTGATGCATTCTAGAATGAGAGATAAGATCAAGAGTAAAAAAAAGGGGGTGAAAATAAAAGAAAGGGTAAACGGTTCCCCATGTAAATGCAGAAAAGGCCAAAATAGAGTTGGAATGTAGAAAACCAATATTCAATAATTCGTTTGTCCCAATTAATACTGATTATGTTTTAAAATCTGATTTCTTCATGCTCACATAATCAGCCTTACAAAGTTAGATTTTAAAGTCAGACTCTTCTTTATTTGATATTCAACTTTGTTTTTATTTTTTTGATTTTCAGCCAGGACACTTTCTGAATTTATTTTATGATTTAATATTTTAAAATAATGTTTCTCATTAAAATGTATTATTAAAAAGCAAACTAAAAATAATATGGTTGATATTTCTGGAAATAATTGTGCTATTTTAAAGCTTGGCTTCACTTGAGTAAAATCTATTTTTTAGATTTCTCTATAAATGAAGAATACAATTCATAGCAGTATGCCTAGTAAATAATAGATACCACAGTACTTTGTCCTTGATGTAACCTCTAGCCCCCTTTGCTTTCACCTGCCAAGTCATAAAAGTTTATTTTTTCCTGACTTCTTCAAGAGTTCCTTACCTCCATGAAAATGCCATTGCCACTATTGGACTGATTCCAAAAAAGTTCATGTAACTAGTCTCCTTCTTGCTCACATATTTAGTATTCTGCTCCCAGATTAGTTTTCTGAAACATGACTCTTACATTCTTCTTAAAAATCAGTATCCCCAAAATGACTTCTGTCTGGTCATGAAGTGAAGGCCATGTTTGCCACCATAGTGATAAAGCACAGGTTCACTGTGCTTTCCTACCTCCTATCACCCCTTATTCTTAACTGTATGTGCTGACTTCCTTGACTTTCCTCAGACACTCAGGGTCATTTCTCACTAATTCAGTAGTTTACACCACTTTTATGCCTAGAAGGCATTAACTTGTCAATAATAGCTTCACTTATCCCTTAAGGTCAATCAAACGCAATGCTACTAGGTATCTCACCAAATTGGCATTGTTTTAGAATTATATTAGGTGGGATTATAAATTCTTTGGATGGCAGGACATCACATAAAGGCTCTCTGATTTACAAAAATCAGACCTAGTAACTTTCAACCACACATTTGAAAATATTACTTTACCAGGCCATACACAGGTGATTGTCCCGAGGGGCAGCCTAATAGCCAGGTGGAGGTGGGGTTAGGTAGGTGTTGCAGCATCCCTATGGACAGGCTAAATTGCATAATTTTGTGGGCTCTGCAGCAGGGCATAGTGCTGTCCCTAATTGTTAGTATCTAGCTCAGAAAGGGTACACAGAAGCCAGAGCATGACAAAGTCAGAAAAAGTGGTTAGTGTGGATTAAATCAGCTACTCAAGAAGGGAAATGAACAAGATTACAACCAGGGCTCAAAACTGGGCCAAACAGCATGAAAACAACAACAACAAAGAGAAATAAAACAAAACCAAAATCCTATATTGCACGCATAGATCTGAGTTCAGTTCTGTATCTAGCGACAGATTGAGAGTACTGTTAAGAGCTAGTTTCCAAGAAGTGCTATGTATGTCCTAATTTTATGGACTATTGCAAGGTGGCGTATTGGTCTGTCATCCTTTACCTGGAAAAAAAAGTCTGAAATTTTGGAAGTCTCTTTCTGCACTGTTGAAACTGGCGCTGTCACCCTGCTTCAGTTACTGCCTTCCGAAATGCTACCAAGACTACTCTCAGGAGACATGTCTGAATGACAGGAGAATTGCAGGCACGCTCTTTTATTTCCCCACACCCTTTTTATGGGTCACCATGATGTTCTCTCTTTTCTCTTTTTTGTTGTTGGCCACCATCATTTTTCCATCTCGCTAAATCCTCTTGGGACTTCCATGTTTCTCAGCTTTTCAAAGACTCTTTGTAGCACACTCCTAAATTAAAATCTTAAGCCAAAGGAGAGCAGGAAGAAAAGTGAAGAAAAGTCCGGCAAGGAAGGAAGGGGTCAGTGTTTGCAGACTCCTTACTGAGGAGTCTGGACAATCTGGAGTGTTTATCGGATGTTACCCTGGCTGATATTCGCACTGATTGAAGTTTCAGTATGCAAAATTACCATGATCATTACCAAAATGATAGTTTTCAGAGTAAATAACTTGATTTGATACTGAATCTTCCAAATATTTAAAATTTATTTTTATATAAATTAGATTCCATTTTTAAATTTTATTTTACTGATAATATGAGGATAGGTTAATATATTCCAAATGGTTTTTTGGTTTATTATAGACTGGAATATGCTATGATGAAAAATTTCCAGTAGACTTAATAAAATTTTAAAATTAGTTATGTTAGAATATAAAAATTCTTCAGATCTCTGGAGCCAGTATTTTTGTTCTCTTTTTTCCTTTACCTCTTTTTTTAGATTTCCAAAGACTACCAACTAATCTTTAGTAAATTTCATCTCAGGATTTCCCTAACAACATCCAAAAGGAGTTTTCAAAATGATATTTCCTACCTGTTACCAAATTCAGAACAAGTTGGGATAGTATGAACATTTATTTGTCATTGACTCAGTCTTATTACTTAACAATTAGACAAGTCCTATGTTATGTCATTCTTACTACTATCTTCTCATTGCTACCTCTGACTGAGGAGGAAACTGAGACATAGTGAAACTAAATAATTGGTTATGAATTGTATTCCACTTAAATGTTGAAGCTCACTTTCCATCATGGGCAGTCTGACCCCAGAATCCATGAACTGAACCTGTATTTATAGCTTATGTTTTCCTTCACAAATGTAACGACAAACAGTTGTGCTTCTTGAAATGGACTAAATTTAAAAATCACCATGAGAAATTGATTTATAGTTACTATATTTTCCTACTTATGCCCACTAAATGTCTACCCTAAGGTTAAACTCTCCTACAAAATTTCATTCATGTTGGAACCTGATTGATCCTTTTGCACAAGATCATTTTTTTCTCTCATACCTTTCCTAGCATAGTTTGTCTAATGTCTCACTCCTAACCTCTGTTTCCTTAAACTCATCATTTCTACAAAGCCTGTTCTAACCATTGAAACATCTTTTGCATATCTATAATATTCTTTTTCTGTAAAATACAGCTGCATTTGGAATATAATTTTAACCAAGATCCCTAGCAGCATGATTCACACAGTGACCATGAGAGGAAATTAAATAAAGCACCTCAGATCAAAATATACCATCAAGCTTCCCCTAGGCCAGGAAAGCTTGAATCTGCCTGCTGACCCTCATTATTGCACCTTCAGTCTGTGAGTGTGGGATGCCATTGAGGCCACTAGCCTACTGATGTGCCTGTCATGAATTGATAAGACAAAAAGATATTTTTATTTTCTCTTTCTAAAATCCAAAGGTATTCATTTAGAACTCCAAGGAGTAGAATCTGTATGTGCTATTCTTTTATATTTAACTCCATTAAATTCAAAATACCTACTGATTAATTCTCCCATCTTTCTTACAGTCAACACTAAGAAAGGGCTCTCCAAAAACTTGCTAATATATTTTGTTTATGAACAGAGGTGAAATATTCAGGCAATTCTCATAATTTAGGTGGAGTGACAGGTGCATTAGCAAGTACTAAATTTGTAAATACTAGTTTTCATGCTATGAAATATAGAAAGTTATTTTTCTTAATTAACTATGGGTGTTCCTTTAATGTGATCCACAACTCATGAAAAAAGGGAGTTGCCACCATTAGTGACTTATGTGATCATGATAAGCCTTTTCCAACCAAAGTCTGTTGAAACATGAACGCAATATTTCAGAAAGCATATTGCTAAAAGAAAAATTACCTGGAAAATAGCAGGCTTCTGTCTTTTCTTCTATTTACTCAACTTTTCATATTCTAATGCTAATAACTATTTATTCTATTGCACTTGTTTGATAAAAAGTGAAAATGACGAAAAGTGCCTAGATTTTTTCCCTTCAATGTAACAGGTATTAAGTAAACTGCTTGTGTTAGATTTTTTGTTGCTGTGACTAAAGTACCTGATAAGAACAATTCAGAGAAGGTAAATTTATTTTCACTCACAGTTTCAGTGGTTCAGTCCATAGCTGTCTGACATCATGGCATGGTGGAAGAAAGACACTCAGTTCAGAGCGTCTGTGTAGCAGAGAGAGAAAGGGGAAGAGCCACAGGGATAAACCTTTCCAGGGCATATGCCCAATTACCCACCTCTTCTAGCCTTGTGCCGCCTGCCTCAGTTACCACCCAGTTAGTCTGTTCAAACTAGGATGAACTAACAAGTTTACAGCCTTCATAATCTAATCTCTTCACCTCCTGCCTTAACACAGGAGCTTTAGGGGAACCATTCATATCCAAAACAAAACTGTTCAAGAAAAGCAATAACTAATGGTGGCATTTTCAGTCAGTGACCCACACTTTTAAATTCTTGGCTATTCATACATACTTATTTGCTGGAGAACATGTTCACATACATCAAAACATACACATCTTCATATACGAACATCATAACACACACATATATCTTCATATATAATCTTCGATTTTCCAGTTGTCTTCTATTTAGCTTTAGGTTCCAGTTGTGAATTTTTTAAATTTACTTTAAATTTGCTTATTTTAAAATTAACTCTGGGTGTCTTGGTTCTTTCTTATCTGTCCTATTGAATACAGTTCTAAAATATGAGCAGAATACATGGATCGGCTATTTCTACTTTATAAAGTAAATCATAGAAAGAGGTTTGGTGAAGAAGATCTGAATTTGAAGCTCCATGGGACAAGTGGTAAATTTGTGACTACTTTTCCCCTAGTCCTCAGCCTGAGGTCAGCACACTAGAAAAGGGTAGTGAAGCACACAGAAAACTGAGAATACCATTAGTTCTGGCTTGAGAAGCAGGAACCTGAGCACCTGATGTGCGAAGAGAGTGTGGACATCATCTGGAGGTTTTTGTCCCTCCCTTCCTCTGTTCTCTCATATCTTTTCCCCCAAGAAATCCCATGGTATTGATCAAGCAGGAATCCTTCTGCTTGCTTCACAAAACTCTAGGTTCAAGAGAACTGGAGGTACCCTATTTCTTTTTTTTTCTCTCTGTCTTTTCCCCTCTTAACTCCAGACACTGAAACAGTTGCAGAAACTCAAAGCAAAGTAGGATAACTAATACCCCAGCTTTTCCCTTAAAGGAACAGTAAAGGAATTCCAGGGAGCTCAAAAGTACAGGGTTAGTCATGAAGAGAAAGAGAGGAACTTCAGAAGGTGCATCCCAACCTGTTGCTGCACGGGTCTGATTCTGTTCAGCCTAAGGCACTGAGAAATGAACTAACCATTAGCTATTTGCTTTTGGATGTAAACAAGATCTCAGATTCTCATAGCATGCTATTCAAAATATCCAGATACAAGCCAAAAATTTCTTCTCATATAAAAAATTTTAGGAAAATCTTAACTTGCCTAAAAAAGGCAACCAATAAACTCTAGCATTAAGTGGCAAAGATATTGGATTGTGCTGACAAAGACCATAAAGCAAATACAAAAACTTGTCAAGTAGGCAGCTGTGCACACTTCAATACCAATAAATAAATTAAAAATTTCATCCAATAAATTAAAAAATTCAGGAAAGACCAAATGGAAATTTCAGAACCAAATAACACAATGACTAAAACAACACTTTCACTGGATGGGCTTAAGAGCAGAAAGGTAATTATAGAAGAAAAGAGTCAGTGATCTTGAAGACAGATTAATAAATCCAAATCATCTCATCTGAAAAATACTGATGAAAAATAATCCTGATGTTCCGTTATCTGGTAGTCTTGGGAAATGGAATCTAGAATTCTTCTTATCCCAAGACTAATTTAAGGATTTAGGAGGTTTACACTGTGCCTATCAGATGAAGAATGGGCCTCAACCTTGTTTATTTGCTTAGCGGTAAATGATGACTAAACCACCTGTCCTTAGCCCTGTCTGAGTCTAGTGACCTCGCCTCACATCTTCCCTGTGCCTGGGCTGTTAGCCAGGGTGATCTCATCCCCAGCCCGTGTTACTGATGGTTTATAAAAATCTAGGGCCCATCCTCTGCCATTACCATGTCTCTAGCTCTCCAGATTTTATAGCTCTTTTTAGACAATTAGGTTTTTCAATGATCTGGATATGAGTACTCTTGGTTTCTTTCTTTCTATGTCCAGTTTTTGGCTTTGCACATCCCACTGCTGTCTCAGAAGACATTCTTTTCTAGAGGTGTGGCTCCATAATTCCACAGGCTAAGTTTATGAGTTAATAGTGAGAAGCAACCATATTCAATCTTGAGACTCAATTTCCTGAGGCCAAGGCTCAGAAAGATTTTTCCAAAGTCTCACCTGTGTTTTGACATCTTAGAATGTGCCAATTTGTTTGGACAAGGTGTCTTGAAGATGATGATAGGAAAAATTTCATTTTCTTTGCTAATGTTTTTGATTTTAGAAATTCATTATTTAACAATTTCACCTGGTAGTGTGCTTCATTTCTAGCTGGAAGGAATCATACTTTATCACAAATCCCCATGGAATGACAAAAAGAAGTACTTTAATCTTTTAAGCACATAACCTTGCCTACAAGAATTATCCTGTTACTCTCTTTAGTTGAAGTTCCTTTTGAAATCTCTGGTAAGCATTTCCCATTGATCCTTTTAGTGCCTTATCCTGGAAGCTTAGGTATACCTTTTCTGATTTCTTCTTATTTGTTAATCTAGAAGTCTTTGGAGACTTTTGTAATGTGTGTTTATATAATGACAAAGTCAGAGAAATAGCATGCCACATAAAGCAAGTTTATTTTTGTTTTCTGATCATTTTTATTCATTGCATTTTTTTTGTCAAGTAAAAACTGAAAACTTGCATTTAACACATAAAAATCATTTGGGATTTCATGGCTAGAGCATTGCAATGGTATTTAAGGAACTTTTAATATTTCCCAGTTGTAAAGCACATACAAAATCAATGCATATCTCTGACTATACTTCCCTGCTTCTGTAAATAATGTAACAGATTTCCACAATAGTTGCCAGTGGAAAGTGCCACAATTGCAAAAACTTTATTTTTAATTTTTATTGGTGCATTATAGTTGCACATAATGATGGATTTGTTGCCTCGTATTCATACATGCACACAATACAGCAATATAATTTGGTCAATATCCCTCCGCCCAGATTCCCTCACCTCTTCTCCTGGCCCCTAGCCCCTTGCCTGTCTTTCTGAGTCATATATTTTTCCTAATATACCCAAGTATAGTGACATAATTCTTATACTGATGAAGAACATTTTTTGTATACATGACAATAGTATACAATGACATACTTATAAAAACTTGGAATCTTCCTTGTTTCAAATCAGTTCCAGCATTTTACTTTCTTTCTCCTCCCTTCCTCTTACCCCTTGTTCTTTTTAGATATATATTTTAGTTAGCATTTCACTGTGGTGATGAATGGACCTGATAAGAACAATTTTAGGAGGAAAAGTTTATTTAAGGGCTCACAGTTTCAGAGGCTTAGTCCATGGAAGGGCAGCTCCATTCTTCAGGGCTCAAGGAGATGGCAGGAATGGCTCCAGAGAGCTCAAAGCATCACATCAGGAGGAACATCAGAGAGAAACTCCATCCCAGATGCATAATATATAATCCAAAGGCACCCTCCCAATGACCCACCTCCTTCCACACCCTCCCAGTGACCCACCTCCTCCCACACCCTTCCATCCTACAGTTGCCAGCTAATCCCTATGAGGAGATTAACTCACCTAGTGGGTCAACGCTTTTATTTTCCAATCATCTCCCCTCAGCCTTTACACATTGTCACATCTGAGCTTTTGGGAGTCACCTCATATTCAAACCATCACAATATATTTGAAAATAGGATTAAACATTTATATTTTTGTAAAAACATGTAGTATAGCTTATTCTAATTCAGTACCCAATATCCACCCACCCCCTCTCTTTTTTTCCCTCCCTCTACTGTGGTCTTTCTATTGTTTACTAAATGTTTTTTCTTTCTCTTTTAATAACTCATTGAATGATATATTGATGAAATTCACTACGCTACGTTCATATTTGGACATAAGCAATTTACGTCTGGTTCCTTCCATTAACTTTCCCAGTTTAATTCCTTCTTCCTCTATTTCCTTCCCCTTTGACTATTCCTCTGTCATTTCCTTATTTTGGGTTAACTTTCACATATCAGAGAGAACATTTGGTTTTTTTCAGCCTGGCTTATTACACTTAGTGTGCTATCCTCCAGTTTCATCCATTTGCCAGAAAATGACATAATGTCATTTATTCTTGTGGCTATTACTCCATTGTGTGTATATGCCACAATTTCTTTATCTCTTCATCAGTTGAGGGACACCGTGGCTGATTCCACAGCTTAGCATTTGTGAATTAAGCTGCTATAATATTGATGTGGCTGCATCATTGTAGCATGCTGCTTTTAGGACCTTTGGATGTATACCAAGGAGTGAGATTGCTGGGTCAAATGGTGGATCCATTTTTAGTTTTTGCTTAATTTTTATTAAGGGGTTGAGTTATTGCACAATCATAAATCTATATAAATTAACAATGTGGTATGCATATATTCTTAAACCAGAATTACCCCCACATTGTCCACACCCCAGTCTCTTAAATCTCTATATTTCATCCCTACAAACAATATAAAAGCTTAGGCTGTGAATTTTCCAGAATTAAATGATGTCAGAAGTACTATTTGGATCCTCAGGGTGATAATGATTATGCTATATTGTTGATTGTCTTCCTGGATCTCTCCCTAATCTTCCTCCTTTCCGCTCCCCCTCCTATCCCTTCCCTTCACTGCCCACTTTCCCGTGTCTGTGGTTGTACTAGATTATGTGTGGCCATTTCTAGTTTTCTGAGGAATCTCCAGACTGCTTTCTGGAGTGGTTATTCCAGTTTGTAGTCCCACCAACAGTGTAAAAGTGTACCATTTCTCTCAGATCCCTGCCAACATTTGTTGTTTGTATTTTTGATTATTGCCATTCTAATTGGAGGTGGATTCTCAGTGTAGTTTTAATTTGCATTTCTCTTATTGCTAGAGATGTGAACACTTTTTCATGAACTGTTGACCATTAGTATTTCTTCATTTGAGAAGTATCTGTTTAGTTCTTTTGCCCATTTATTGATTGGGGTATATATTTTATTGTTGTTGGTGGTTTTTTTTTTCTTTTGGTGTGAAGTTTATGAAGTTCTTTGTATGTCCTGGATAGTAATATCCTGTCTGAAGTGCAGTGGTCTAATACTTTTTTCCCATTCTGTAGATTCTCTCTTCTAGCTCTTAATTGTTTCCTTTGCTGTGAGGAAGCTTTTCAATTTGATGCTATCCCATTTATTGATTTTTTTCCTTTTACTTCTTGTGCTCTGGGGGGATCATGTTTAGGAAGTCAATTCCTGAACCAATGTGTTGGGAGTGTTGAGCCTACCTTTACTGCTAGGAGGTACCAGGTTTCTTGTGAAGAATCTCTACAATTAAAATTATAGAACCCTAAAGAAAGAAATTGAAGAAGACCTTAGAAGATGGAAAGGCCTCCCATGTTCTTGGATAGGGAGATTTAATATCAAAATGGCCATATTACCTAAAACACTATCAGATTCAATGCAATACTATTGAAATTCCAAACATGATCATCACAGAATTAGAAAGAGCAGTTATAAAATTCCTTTGGAAAAATAAGAGACCCAGACTAGTCAAAACAACCCTTAGTAAGAAAAGTGAAGCTGGAGGAATCACAATACCAGATTTCAAATTATACTACAGAGCTATAAAAATAAAAACAGCATGGTGTTGGCACCAAAATAGAAAGGAAGATCAATGGAATAGAATAGAAGACATAGAGAAAAACTCTCATAAATACAGATACTTCATAATCAACAAAGGAACTAAAAACTTAAGTTGGAGAATAGATAGTCTCTTTAACAAATGGTACTGGGAAAACTGGAAATCCATATGCAGTAATATGAATATCAATCTGTCTTTCACTCTGCACAACACTCAACTCAAAGTGGAGCAAATGCACCTCACTGGACGAGTGGATTTAAAAACTTTGGTACATATATACAATGGAATACTACTCAGCCATTAGAGAAAACGATATTATGGCTTTTGCAGCCAAATGGATGGAGATGCAAAAAATTATGCTAAGTGAAGTATCCTAAGATCAGAGACTCAAGGGCTGAATGTTTTCCTCTCATTTGTGGAAGCTAGAATACATCTGGAAACCGTATTTTAGATGGCTAAGCTAATAATCTCAAATTGTATGAATTTTTATGCGAACAGGGGGATCTTTGCCTAGGATACCTGGAGGCGTAGGGTGGGGGACAGGGTGGGAGGAGGGATTAGGAAGGATATCTAGAAGGCTGGAGGGTGGGAATATGGGGGAATCATCTCAGAAGGAGATCTCTGACCTCCAGGAGATATCCATTTAATTCAGGGGTACTTATGGGGTAACATAGAATCATGGGGAACCCAAGGGGGGCACCCATGACATGGCATCATCCTTGGATAACTATGTAAATATGTATTTGTTCTTGATTGTTTGACAATGATTCCCCCTCAACTGTAACTCCATATTCATCCAAAGAAAAAAAAAGTGGAGCAAAAATCTTTACTATGTTCTGCAGTGACAGGTTGTGTTGGGATGAGAAATGGTACAAGCACTTATGCAGAAATTAGGTTTGAATTTCAATTTTGCAGTTATTTTGCTATGAAAAAAAGTCATTTGTGTTGTTCATTTCCTAAAAAGCAAAGTGCCATGATTATTACAGTTCCTGCTAATCAGGAAGAAAGGAGCACTTTACCAGTATTAGTTCTCTACTACAGTGTTACTCACCCTGTGGTCTTCCAACCAAATGCATTAGAATCATCTGGACACAACCATTAATCTACTGAATCAGAATTTTTCTGGATTAGGTTCATAAATTTTCAAGGTGATCCCCCCGCCTTTTTTTTCTTAGAAAGAAGGTGTGACGGGGGGGGGGGGGAGAGAATCAATTTTTATTGAGTTTTTCACATGGCTCTTGTTGCTCCAACACTTAGTTGTACAACACTTAGTTGTATACATGGGTGCTGAGGTTTGAACCTGTGTACTTGTGCATACCGGGCAAATCCCGAAACCACTAAGGCACTGCTTCAGCCCCTCCAGGTGATTCTTAAACCAATAGTTAGAGAATTCCACCTTCTGGGTAAGAAAAACCCTGTTTTGCACCCATAAAGATGGTGAGCAGTATCATCGAAGCTAGAAAATAAAAATATCCACCAGAGACAAAGAGAAAGGAACAAATGATCTAAATATTGGTAAATTTTGGACTTCCACAATTAAAACTCACCTGTTAAGAGTCCAATAGAACCTTATATAACATATAAGCCAAAACTTCTATTGTGTGGCTGAGGAAGCTGACACAGTATCTGCCATTTGCTGTGTGCACAACATAGCACTCAGCCCTTTATATGAAATATTTTACTTAAAACTGTTTCTCTTACAGAGTTGAGGAGGATCTAAAGCTATTGAGTTTATCATCTGCCACGATACAGCCAGACTTGGCAGCTCAGCTCATACTTCCTTTGCCTCACAGCTTCTCATTGTCTTTGGAGAGGAAAGGTGAAGTGCATTCAATTACACATGCCCCTTGAAATGGGCTGCAGGTGCTTCCACAACAAGCTCTACCTTCAGAAATGCATGCCATCTATTTTCATTTTTCCCTAAGAAGGAAGACACCGAATTCTCTAAAATATCATACCTTGACCTTATTCACAGACCAAGTACAAAGCATACTGTATTAAAATGAAAGGACTAGAAAACATCCAGACATAAAATTTTGTGGGAAGAGCATGAAAAATATTGAAATCTGTTTTTCTTCAAGGCTTACGCTTAGTATTGTGATGAAGCATTACGCATCGTGGTCTTTCAGCAGTGATTTTGTTGCACATTGGGTACTGTGTAGGATTCTGGAGCAGGAAGTTTGCTTGCTCATTATCTTTGGGGTTCTATTTGTATGTGGGCTATGTCCATATGCTCCTTCCAGTCATTTGTCAAGCATCTGTATATTTTCTGTTTCCTATAAATCTTGTCATTTATTTAAGTTTCCATGAATATTTAAGATCAAAATGTTGCATCCTTCCTATGCTTATGTGGCAGATTTAACCATAGGGCTAAGTAGTTCCATCTTAGCTTCTCCTCTCTTTCAGGAAATAAAAAAACCATATAAACACTTTATTATTATGGCTGAACATTCATGATCCAGGCCTGGCCTACTTTTTCAACTACATTTCTTACCACAGTCTCTGTTTTTCACTTCGTAGTGCAATAATACTTGAAATTTCGAGAGCATATAGTCTTGTCTCATTCATACATGCTTTGGTTCTGTTTTTTTTTTTTTTTATCTGCCTGAAAGTCTCTTATTTATCTGTTTTAAAAATTCTAAGAGTCAACTCAAATGTTAACTTCTCTACAACATTGTTCTTTAACCCGGCTTTAACCTGTAAGCAGAGTGAGTGGCTTCCTCTTGGTGTTGTCACTATACCTCATGCTTACCCCTCTCTGTCCCTCTGCTGCGTTGCTCTGCCTTTGAGTTGCTTGTTAGGTAGTAGCTGGCAATGAGCAGTGAAATTCTTGAAAAGGCCACAGGTTTACTCTTGAAGTTTGCTTTAAGCTAATGTCAAGGCAGATAAGCAATGGAAAAACATTAGTACACAAATGTTGAGGATAAATAAAGGCAAAAGAGATCATGGGTAGGGAGAATGCCTCAAGAACAGAGGATCTATGGGACTGTCTCTTGACAGGACCCATAAAAGTTGAGATGAACCTAAAAGCTACTGGCTACCAGCTCAGAAGGGGGTATTCTTTAACAGTACAGGTGCACTGAGGTCACTTTTGACCACTATTGACCCCAATGCCCACATTAACATGGGATTGACTTGTAGATGAAGCCCCCCCTAAACAGGATGGCCATCATGACAATTCTGGAGAGGAACAACCAAGTCATAAAGTCCACTGCCCAATGTGAAGGAAGAGTTAAACACCTGATTGGGGAAGGTTGCTGAAGGAGGACCCCAACTTTCAAATCAAACATCAAAGAGCAATAAATTTGGAGTTAGCATTGTCTCCTTTGTGGTTCTCTGCTCAGAGACGGCCCACTCTCTTTATAGTGCTCTCTGCTCAAGCCTCACACGCTGCTTTTACTTTACTTACATCTCTTTTTCACTTATAATAAAATTCTCTTGCATGACTTTTAGTGTCTGACTTTAAATTTTCTTTCATCAGAACATAAGAACCGAGGTTTGGAGTTTCAGCTCCCTGCTTTCCTGTGTCAGACTGGACATTAATAATGATGCCAACTTGTTGATAAGATGAGAACTAATATTCCCATAGAATTGCACAGATCTGAGGAATTGTCTTATTCATGAATATATTTTGATACTACCAAGGGAGCTATTCATCTCATATTGCAGGCAAGGAAGTGAAGATTCCGCAATTGCAAGTGAGTTTCCCATTCTGATTCCCTCATTTATGTTTCTGCTTTGAGTGTCAAATTTCATGCTCATTCCAGGTACAAGGTATTATAATTTGGATATGAGGTGTGCCCCTGAGAAGGTCATGTGTTAGGCAATGCAGAAATGTTCAGAGGTGAAATGATCAAATTAGGAGAGCTATAGCCTAATTAGAGGATTAATCCAGTTGTCGGGTTAATAATGTGAATGGATTACTAGGTGGCAACTGGGACAGCTGGTGTGTGGCTGGAGGAAGTAAGTTACTGGGGGCATGTACTTGGGGATTATATTTTGTCTCTGGCTTCTCTGTCCCTCACCACAAGCTCAGAGTGATGGAACCAACTGACCATGGAATGAATCTCTGAAACTGTGAGCTTAAAATAAACTTTTCCTCCTCTAAGCTGTTCTTGTCAGGTAATTTGGTCACAGTGACAAAAAGAAACTGACTAACATACAATGAGAGGAATTATGAATAAATAGCTTACTGAGTGAGCTTCAAAGAACATGGATAATTTATCCCTTTTACAGTAGTTCTCAAATTGAAAATTGACTTGTGACTTTACAAAGATGTTTTTCATAAATAGCTTTTATTTCCTGAAGCAGTTTTTTAAATGTGAGATAAGGCAAGAGATAAGTATTGCCTAATGCTGCAACAAAATATTGAACCCTTGTGGGGGAGGGGTATTTGCAATGATTTTTAACACAGCAATAATTAGGAAGATGGGAATACCTCTGATTTTTCAAATACAGCCCCAACATTTATACAAAGATGATTAGATGATTTATTTGAAATTGATAAATTCATAATAGAAATATGAAACATTTTGTCAAATGTAAAATATTGAATCAAACTAAAAAAACAAAGAGAACTGGGGATATAGCTCAGTGGTAAAGCATCCCCGGATTCTACCCCTAGAACCAATAAATAAATAAATAAAATAAAATATGATAAAAGACATACAAAACATTATTTACATATTGGAATGTCCATCAATAAAGGAAAAGATATTTTAGAAATGTATATGTTATTTTAAATCAACATGTCCTCTGGCTATTTTAACAATAAAATAAGACACATTCCCTACTGCATTTTCACTCTGCATGTCATTTAAACCAAAATGTCTTGTTAAATTATGAACAGTTTTGCAGCAGATATCTGGTCCTTTTTCTCTGCTCAATGCCTTAGTTTTGTTCCATAAATATTTTGTGAATTGAAGATGCTTGAGTGCATATAAGAGGCTCCAATCCCTTAGTCACATTGCAATCAGACCATTCCAAGGTTCTTGCCAGACCTGCATTTTCTAAGTAAAAATCAGTTAATACAATTAGTTTAATTCTTATTACTACATCTATATAAAGAACTGCTACCCAAAGCAAAATGAAGATAATAAATAATTGCATTCATGGTGATCTCCACTTCATTCAGCTCTAAAGGAAGGAAGGTCATCTTTCTTGTGTGTCCATTCTGTACTCCAGCACATTCCACTGAGGCAGAAATTCTGTTATCCATTCTTCTGAAACTCTGGTTTTCTAATTTTTCTATGCCTGCATTATAATTGCTTTCAAATCCTTTGAAGACTAGAAGGCAGCCGTGCAAAAGAAGACGGTCTAGCCCTACCTTCCTAAGCTCCATCTTGTCTTTGCCACTCCCCTGATATTGGGACCAAATTAGAGAATGAAGATGGCTCATTTGTTATGAAGACGAATTTAATATTTTATTGTTATTACACTTGTTTTTAAAATTTTGCCTTGTTTCTTTCTTGAATTTTAGAACAGTTTGAGGTTTATAGAAAAATTAAGCAGAAATCCAAAGATTTCCCATGTATTCCCTAATCCCAAACACGCAGTTTCTCCTACTGTCAAACTCCCCTACTAGAGTAGCACATTTGTTAAAGCTGATGAACCAACGTTGCCACATTGTTGTGACACAATGCCCATAATTTACAGTGGGGTTCACTCTAGATGCTGTAAATTCTCCAGATTTTAGCAAGTGAACAATCACATATGTCCACCATCAGAATGTCATACAGATTCCCCTCTCTAAGTTGCCTCTCTACATCACCTATTATCTATCCCCCTCCTTCCTTTCTGACAGCCACTGATCTTTTTATCTGTCATCATAGCTTTGCCTTTTTCAGAATGTCATATAATTGGAATCACATAGCTTGTCTTTTTCATGGCTTGATACCTCAATTCATTTTAGCATTGAATAATAATATATCATTGTCTGGATGTACACTAGTTCATTTATTCATTTATCCATTCATGTACTGAAGGAAATTCTGGCAAATACAAACAGTGTGCTATAAACATCCATGTATAGGATTTTGGGTCTATACTACTTGATAAATACTCAGGAGCATGATTATTAGATCATATGGTAAGAGTATGCTTAGATTTTTAAGAATCTGTCAAACATTCTTCCAGCATGGCTGTACTATTTTGCATTCCAGCAAGCAATGAACAAGAGCCTCTCTTGTTCCATATTTTCACCAACATTTGGTGTTACCAGGGTTGTAGATTTGGGCCTTTCTAACAAGTGTGGGAGAATCTCATTTTTTTTAACATTCATTTCCCTAATAACACATAATGTAGATCATCTGCCATCTATGTATCTTCTTTCATTACCTATCATTCAGATGGCTCAGTGTTATCATCTTAGTTCAGGCCTTAGTTTATTTCATTTGAAATCTCATGGTCATATAGACATAATTGTTATGGTCTCTTTTATGACTATTAAGATAATAAATTGATGCTAAAGAAAATTTCCTAAAAGTATTGAAATAAAACTCACCTATAATCTCACTTTGCACAAACATTGATATATTTTAGGCTTGTCCATAGCTTTCTATCTTTGTTTATATGTAACTAGCTGATGTCTCCAGATTGTCTCAGAAATTAGCAGCCCTATTCTACTTACACCACATGCCTTGCATTATAAAAATTATTTTGCCTCATGCCTTTTTATCCCATTTTTAGATATAAATTTATATCTATTTCGTTCTCTCTCTCTCTCTGTGTGTGTGTGTGTGTGTGTGTGTTGCCCAGCCATTTCGACTTAGGACTACCACTTGTTGGGGAAGCCTTCTGTTCCCTGTTGATGTCCTTGTGCCTATGCAGGGAAATAGTTGTCTGGTCTGTGCTGTTCTCATAATGGCTCCCCTTTCCTCCATGTCCAAAGCAGAGCCACAAATACCTGAGATCAAATAGTGCACACTGAGAGAGGTTTCACCATAATGTAGGGAATAATGCAAGCAGAGTGTTGCCGAGCATAGCTTAGTTCTACCCTATTCTGTTGAGCTGGTTCTCTGCACAGATCTCTTGTGTGTTCCCCAAGGTTCCCCTATTATCCAATGTTAGAACTGCTTCTTGGGGCTGGAGCGCTTGTCTGGCATGCACGAGGACACAGGTTTGAACTTCAGCACCACATACACAACAAAGTGTTGGAGCAATGAAAGTCACATGAAAAACAAAATAAAATGGATTCCCTCTTTCTCTCTTGTACTCCTTCTCTCTTAAACAACAACAACAAAAATACTTTCCTCTCCACAACTCAGAGTATGATTCTCAACAATTAAAAAAAAATGCATCAATATATTTAGCTCCATGTGTGGAGGGGGCACATCTTTTGTGTTTTCGGTTAAAGGATTATGATGATGTGATATTAAATGTAGTTTTCTTCTAATGAATCTATAATCCTATTTCTAGTGTTCTATCCAGGATTTTCTGAACAATCAAATAAAAAATAGTATTGGTATTATCTTGCGGAAGTCCATCTCAGGTTTTCATCCATGGACAGATCTTTTATTTTCCATTCTCTCTATAAAATCAGTTGTTAACAAGAAGCTACCAGTCAATTAACCTGGCTTTTTCTATCATCCGATTTTTCTATGACATTCTTGTGTATTTTTATAGTGTTAGAAATTGTAGTCAAGCATTATAGTTGTAGAAAAACCAATGACTAATTAAAAGATAATTGCAGAAAGAAGTTTGGGGAGATTCACAGCCATTATAAACCAGATATAGGATTATCTAAAGGGAGAACAACTACTTTTTTAAAATTTTCCTGTTTAGAAAAAAATAAGTCGTTCTCTTCTGGATGATCAAACACATGAGTCACAAAGCTAATGAGACACTGAAGACATTTTTTAAAAACAATTTAGAAAAGATTCCTGAAAGAGCTTTCTGAACTTAAATGAATGCCAACTCAACCATTTAGGGATGGAGAAATCCAGATTAAAAGGCTTTTTTTATCTTAGTAACAAACAAATCTTACTTCAGTGGGGTTTGCATTCTGGGTGGTTTGTTTTTATCAAGCTGTTGTGTATATATGCAAATGATCCAAGTGGACCAGTGAATTGGTAAGTGGAAACTGGGCTGGCAAGAAAAGGGCTTCACAAGAAACAATGTAATATTTACATAAAGGCAGGGCTACATTGTTCCAGCTTTAGGTTTTTCTCCCTACCCCTCAAACACGAAATGAAATTGTCCACAGTGCAATATCTGAGTGATGACTATACATCTAATTATTTCCAGAAACCTTCTGCCTAAGTGGAGCTTTATCATTTCATGAGCTCAGAGATTCACTTAACAAAAGTAAATCCAGTCAGATCATATTGTGTTAAGGAAAAGAAAACCAATTTAACAAATAACGTGGGGAAGGGAGCTGGGGAAAAGGAAAACCAAAGAGAGGAGAGAGAAAATGAGATCAAGTGGATTAACTCTGTCACTTCCTTTTAAAAATGTCTTTCAAAGAGTACCAGTCTTGCTGGGGGAAAAAGCAATGAGCGTTCTCTACTACAGTTTGGACTGAGAATAGATTTATATAGTTTAAATGCATATTATGCCCTTAGTTTTTAGTGCTTCCATTTTTAACACTCCCTCTGTTCTCTAGTGATACCGAGGCTGTCCTGTATACTATTAAAATTAATAGAGGGCTATATTTATTAGTTACCTTCTCTTCAATGGTTATTATCGACAATAAAATATTCAGTATATATGTATGTATTAAGAACGATCATAGTCTTTGAAGGTTTAAATAGCTAAGGCAATGATATTATTATTGATATAGCTTCTGGGAAATACATATGGGTGCATTGTAAAGATTGGACCATGCTGTGACTCCCCACGAGGCTTTAGTGTCCGAATAGAAGACAATGACACACTCCTAAAAATCAGAGAACTGTTGCAGAGCCAGAGCCCCCTAAGAGTGGGAATCAGCTCAGGTGTGGCTTTCTCATCACTCCACTGGTTAGATATTTGTAAGACAGAGAAAATATCTGCTTTGATAACCGAGAACACTGGGGATCCTCAGCCCTCTCTGCTGGAGGGCGGTAAATTCTGACTGTTGATTCATAAAGAAAAGAATTCATGCTTTGGAAGTAACTGAGAACAATGACAACACCATTTTATCTTAATATCCCCTCTGTTTCTCGCAGAGAGTTGGTTATAGGAAATCGATAAATATGTGTTGATCTCTCCAGGGTCACCGAGCTTGAGTTACAGCTGTTCATTTATGCACAGATCACTCATGCCTTCTGCCACTGGCTTGTCACGTTTCCTTACTGCCTTGGCCTCTGTCTCCTCTTCCAACCTTCATTTCTCATTTTCCTTTTCCTCTCCTCAGTTTTGATGCTTCAGTTAATTTTGTTAGCTAGTCATTTTGACCCAGAATTAGTGACTAACACCAGGTGAATATCGACAGATTTTATTTTGTCAACGAGTTCCTATGTATCTGAGACTAAATATACATATGGACAATGTCTAGTCCATATAAGAAAATAGAACAATGACCCACAATCGCTGCAACAATCAGCCAAGAGTAAACCAATGTTTGCTGAATAATGCCGCCTTCCTTAATTTTTGCCCCCTATTTCTTGCTTCCAATTTAGGATCAACAAGAGCAAGCCAAATATGCCACCCCGCTGTTAATCAGATTTCCCTCACAAAGTTCCTGAGCTAATCAACTTAGAAGGAGGAATGGTTTATGCTGACTCAGTTTTAGTTTCAGTCCATGGTCACATGGCATGGTTCTTTGGCCCTGGTGGCATGGTACAACGTGGCAGTAGGAGTGTGTGGCCAAGGGACTCAATTGCAAGCATGGCTTGCAAGAGATATAAAAGCAATTGAAAGAGAGAGATTAAGACGGTAAAGAAACACAAAGCTTCATAGAGTGAAGTGGAGGTACTCACCATACAGCATATGCAAAAGAACAAAGTAGGGACTGGAGTAGTGGCTCAGCGGTTGCGGCGCTTGCCTCGAATGCGAGAGTACACAGGTTCAAACCCCAGCACCACGTACACAACAAAGCTTGAGAGCAATGAAAGCCACATGGAAAACTAAATAAAATTGATTCTCTCTTTCTCTCTCTTCCTCCCTTCCTCCATCTCTCTCTCTATCTCTCTCTCTCTCTCTGTTTGGTGAAAAAAAAAAAAGAACAAAGTACCCAAAACTGTATAGCCTAGGATATCTCAATAAGATGCTTTGGTGATGGTGAGGCAGTAAGCTGATTGTGTATATACATATTCCTTTCATTCCCATTTAGAATAAATTAAAAGAATCTGGCCATTATTACACCATTGATTATTAACAAGAGTTGAGGCAGGGTGTATCCTTAACATGAGCAAGAAATGGGGAAGAGTTTTAGAAAAAGAACAGAAAAAAAAAAAAAAAAGAATCCGATGGACTCAAGAGGCATAACATGTTATTCTATAATACCTAGAAATGATAAGGGGACATATACAAGATAAAATTGAAATATAAACACAAATAAGTCATAGAAAACATTATGATGGTGTTGACTTTTTAAAGTCCCCACTGAGCATCTTGAAATAAATAAAAATTGCAGAGTGGGTTGTGTACTAAAGAGCAGAGAAGACCTTCACTTGATCACTTGCCCAAATATCTAATGACCAACCACAGCATCACTAAATGTCAAGTGCACTTGGTCCTTAAGTTGAGCTCATCTGCACAGATACCTTAGGTCGATTATATTTCTCTTCTTTCCTGAGGACTCAGTTTGACTGACAGCCATTTTATAAATAAATAATTGTACATATTTCCACCTGTTTTGAAGTCAGAAGCAGATATATTTAGCAATGTCAGTATTCAGTGGTCTATAATCTTTCTTAAACAAAGGATGTGTGTAATGTGACAATGTCTAATTTCCAGTAAGTGAAGAAAACCCAGAAATTTTAATTAACTTATTATGACTTCTTGAGTCTCTGGAAATGTTACTACAAGTTCTTAGTGATCATAACCTTGACTTTATATGGGTGTTATCCCAATATATTGGGACCTTATTTAATTGTACCCTCCATAAATTCTGTGAAACGTATACAAAAGATTGTTATCTGCCTTTTTGTAGATTAAGGAAGTAAGAATAGTACAAAATCAGTGGACCAAGGTTACAAGGCCAGTCAGTGACAAAGTCAGATTAAAGCTTTTGATTCTCCAAGGCCTCTTGACCCTATATCCCTCTGAGTTAGCTTATAGAATGGTCACTCTGAAATATTCCAAGATAGCTTTAATTTAAATTCCATGCCTTCGTATATACAATCTGTGAAGGAATTTAAATGTGTAACCTAATTACAACTAGTGATTATGGTTAGTAAAAGTATAGTTATAAAATATACTATACCATTATTTCCCAAACTCTTTGAAGAATAGAATCAAGGATAGAAATTGATTTTTTTCAATTTTTAAAAGAAGGAAATCAAAAAATGTTTGGATTCCCAGATCCATACCAGAAATTAATAATATCCAAGGCTGACATTTTGTGATCTATATACTAGTAAATTCCTCAAGAGATTCTTAGCTCCAGGAAAATTTGGAGATCAATGATTCAAATCAATACAAAATATTCTAATAGCCTCGGTAGATTTGTTTTTAAGCATGAAAAGATCAAACCCATTTTTATTTTTTTAAATTTATTTATTTTTTATTATAAATCATGATGGTTAACCAATCTAATCATAAGAATGATATTTCACGTTTGAGATTGTTTTATATATTTACAGATATTCAGAAGAAAATTAATTTTTCCTGTCACATAATTAAAATGACATGTTTTTCTAGTTAAATACAGTAGATCAGTTATTTTCCCCCTATTCTTCCTAAATGCTGACAAACCCATTTTTAAAATAATGCTGTATATGATAAGATAGGATTGTCATAACATAAGGCAAGACCTTTCAATTGAAATAATGATTTGCAAGAAATATAAAAATATTCAAAAGAGGAATTAAGATGGCAAAGAAACACAAAACTTTATAGAATTAAATTGTAAAGTGGAATTGTGATGCCTAGGAGGGAAAATATGGAATTTCATAGCTGTCCTGAAATATTTTGAGTATTGTCCCAGGAAAAGAGATAAAAATGTGTTAAGTCAGGGTGGGCACATATTACATGCTCATTAGATATTAGAAGAATGTTGAGTAAGCGAATGCTTATTGAATTGACAGGACCGATGGAAAAGGGTATCAAAGGATAAAATTTACAGGGAAATAAATATGGTCTCAATGTCAAGATTAAGGCAGTCTTGGCCAGAGCTGTCAACAGAGGTTGGAGCATTGACAAATTGGCTTGGCTGGGTTGAAAAATCAAATCAGTTAATTTTTAAAAATAACATTGAAAAGAGAAATGATTCTTCCAACTAAATATATATATATCTTACTACTAGACTTAATAGAAAGCTGGCCTTCAAACATGTATACTCTTTTTACTGCCATAAAATAGTGAAACCAATTTTTAACATATATGAGCAATTCAGGATGCAAATTATTCTGGGAAATAAAATGTCAACATTTTTTCAATTAGCCATTTTTTGAAGTTCTTTGAGTACAACAAAATCAACATTCACAAAGATTGTAACAGTTATGGTTTATTGTCTATGTAGTCTCATCTAGGAAGTATGCATATATGTGTATATATATACCATATACACATAGAGAGATGTAAGATATCTCTAATGCCAATACCAACCAAAATCTAGGAGAGCCTTGGCATGTGGAGCTTAGGAATATGAGGCAGTTCACCATTGTCACACATGTATTAATTTGTGGAGCAGGGATTTAAATTTCTGTCTGCTTTATTTTTTTCTCACGTGTTTTTCACCTTATGGAATTTTTCTCCCCAGCAGAAGACCTTTCTTGTACTGTTGCTGTTCTGAATTCAGTTTGTGCCATGCCTTCATATTGCCTAATCTATATTCTTCAGCAGGCAAATTATACACAATTGGTAGCAAAATAAATCTCAATAGTTTCATTTGAGTTAAATGACAGCTGAAGATGGTAAAATTTGAGTGAACACTTTCATTAGAAAAACTACTGAAGTATCCTTGATTTTGGAGAATGAATACTGGCACAAATCCATAAAGTTCCAGAGCAGAGGACGTTCAGAATGGCTTTATTTAGAGTAAAAATATGAACTCATAATGGGACATATGTAAGAAAGAATTAGAGAAGTCCTAGATGGTATATTAGATAGATCTATGGATGGTTAACAAGCTTTGTAAAAGCAATGATTCCAATAAGTCTTAAAATTATTGAAATGGAAAAGAAGTAACACAACTTGTTATAAAACATGGAAAAATCCTACAGGAGACAGAGACCACTGAAGAATTTGCTATTTAAGATGATAATGAGATTTATTCATGTAAGAGCATCACACCTTTCTTTTCCTGTAGCTAAAGAGAATTTTCTTTCACAAAGTATATTATTTCACTCTCCCTCTCTAGCGTACACCTTTTTTTTTTTGGTACTTGGAATTGAATCCAGGGGCACTTAACCACTGAGCCACATCCTCTGCCACCTTTTTTTGATTTATTCATATATATGTGTGTGTGTGTGTGTGTGTTAATTTTGAGACAGGGTCTCTCTGGGTTGCTTAGGGCTTTGCTAAGTTGCTGAGTTTGGCTTTGAACTGTTGATCCATCTGCCTCAGCCTCATGAGCTGCTGGGATTACAGGTGTGTACCACTGCACTTGGCTACATCTGTTTTAAATCTTATCTCCTTTCTTTGTCAATCAACTTTTATCTCTGCTATGACTTGACAGCGTCCTCCCTAAAATTTGAATATTTCCAATGTGGCAGTATTAAGAGGTAAGGTCTTTAGGAGGTGATTAGACTATGAGGGCTTCTTCCTCCTTACTAGGATTACAGACTCTTATAAAGTAGGCTTGCTGGAGGAATTCCTTCCTGCTTCACCTTTCCACCTTCTGCCATGTGAGGGCAAAACGTTGCATTCCCCCCTCCCAGAGGACACGTCCCTTACCAGACACCATATGCCAGTGCCTTGACCTTTGACCTTCAGTCTCCAGAACCGTGGGACTTAAATTCCTGTTCTTTGTAACTCATTCTGCCTGTGTCATTCTTTCTAAACAGCATAAAGGTACTCACACAATCTCATATAAACAGATTCCAAATAGTTTTGCTTCTTTATGAAATTCATATAAAACATAAAATATACAGATTCTTTAGTGTTACGGTTTGGATGAAAGATGTCCCCCAAAAGCTTGTGTGAGATAATGAGAAGGCTGAGGTGAAATGATTGGGTTATAAGAGCCTTAACTCAATCAGTAAATAAATTCCTGATAAGGATTAACTATATACTGGCGGGGTGTTGCTGGAGAAGCTGGGTGGTTAGGGGTGAGGCAGAAAAAGATAAAAGATAGGCAGTGTAGGCAGAACAATGTGGGTCAATAGGGAGAAAAATCAACCGATGGTCATCTTTCCTGAGAGGGCAAAGATATCCCCCAATGCTAATAAGGGTCTGACAAGATGGGCCCAGATGCAGACACTCCCTACTAGGTAAGGAATCACATTCTTTCTATTGGCACCTAAGGCATGGACCAAAGACTGGACCAGAATTCCCAGCACCTGTATCCTAGGAACAGGAGCAGGGAAGCAGTGATCAATCGGGGAGAGGACGTCATATAAAAAGGGCAAACCTCACTGCTTCATTGGCTCTGTCCCCTTCCCTCTCTCTGGGGGAAGACTGCTCTTTTCCCTATGCTTTACTTTCTATAAAATAAAATCCGTCTACTACGCTTGCCTTGGTGTCCTTAGGTTTTAGGTTTCATTCCTCAACTCCGAGAGGACACCAACCTGACATCTACATCACCGGCATCAGGGGCGTGCTCTTGGGGTGTAGAATTTGTGTCTGGCCTGCACTCTCTCTGCTCCCTGGAGCCAGGCCTTCTGCCATATTGTTCAGCCTCACCTCCAGCCCCAAGGAATGGAGATGACCTTCCATGGACCTCTGAAATCATGAGCGGTAACAAAACCTTTTCTTCCTAATATTATTCTTGTCAGGTTTTTTAGTCATAGCAATGAAAAAAACTGACTGAAACATTTAGTGACTGGCTTTTTTCCCTCAGCATGTTATTTGAGGCCCATGTATGTTTATGAGTACTGCTATAGCTCATTCACTTCTACTGCTGTACAGTGACGGTGTATATATCATCAAACAGAGATACAAAGTGATGCTACCTTTACCAATTAAAAGCACTCCTCCAAGAGCATATGGGAATTTATTACTCATTTATTCTCTACAATCTTTGAAGTCAAACTTTTTATAATCAAAGTGGTAGGTGTGAAAGAGTCAGTCTCTAGCCTTTTTCAAATTGCCTTTCCCTGATGAATAATGAAATAATTGATGCTTTTAAATGTATTTGATTCCTCCTCTGTAAAATATCTTTAAATGTCATTTGCCTATTTGCTTATTTTTTTATGTGAAAATTTCTTTCAGAATTTTGTACTTTCCTAATCAAAAGTGTAAACTCTATCTACAGCTTTGTTAACAATAGTTGTTAAAAATATATTTTAAGTGTTGTGTCCTTTTTTGCCACACCTTTAATGAATTTAATTTTTAGATTTCAAGGTAATTCTTCATTTGTGAAGCTTATGAATCATACTTTTTGCATCTCATTTAAGAAAACCTTTCCTATAAGATGATTCAAAAATAATTGTCTAGCTGGGCGTGGTGGCAAATGTTTATAATCTCAGCTTCTCCAGATGCTGAGGTAGGAGGATCACAAGTTCAAAACCAGCCTAAGCAACTGAGACCCTAAGCAACTTAGCTAGACTCTGTCAAAATAAAAAATAAAAAAGGACTGGGATGTGTCTTAGTGTTAAGAGCCTCTGGGTTCAATCCCTGACATTAACAATAGTAACCACAATAATAATTTTCTGTTTCTTATTGCCTTTTGTAATATTAGAGACTTGTCTTCTACATTTAAGTATTTAATCCATGTGGACTTTATTTTTGTGTATAATTTAAAGTTGTGTCACAAACACCACAAGTACTTTTTCCATTAATATTAAAAGATAACCTCTTGCACAAAAACATTTTCAAATATAT
The DNA here is from genome assembly GCA_004027875.1 of Aplodontia rufa. Classification (NCBI taxonomy): domain Eukaryota; kingdom Metazoa; phylum Chordata; class Mammalia; order Rodentia; family Aplodontiidae; genus Aplodontia; species Aplodontia rufa. The sequence continues at coordinate 30,680 of PVKS010023500.1, forward strand.
ATCTGTATAATTGAATCTACTTTCATGTGTATACCAGACTGAGTTAATTATAACTTTATAGGAAATCAGCATATCAGGTAGGACAATCACATATCCTATTCATAATTCTTCCTAGTCATTTGTTCTTCATAATAAACTTTGGAATCTGATTATCAAATCCCATCAGTAATAAATATTGAAATTGTGCTAGGGAAACATTTATAAATTATTGAAAAATAGTTGATAACTTTAGATACCGATGCTTTATACCTTTGACTATTATGTACCTATACATTCATATGGGTCCTTAATGTTGTACAATAAATTCTTGATAATTTTATCTTATTTTACATTTAATTTCTATTCCTTTGATTTTGGTTGCTGTTTTAAATTATGTACTCTTTATTTATTTATTTATTTATTTATTTATTTTTTTTTGGTGCTGGATTGAACCCAGGGGTGTTTAACCACTGAGATACACCTTTTTTTATTTTGAGATAGTGTCTCACTAATATACTTAGCACCAAGTTTCTGAGGCTGATCTCAAACTTTCACTTGTACTGCCTCCATATCCTGTGTCACCAGGATTACAGGTGCATACCACTGCACCTGGCTATACATTCTGTATTATATGAAGCTGTGATTATATTTTACAAATTTGATAAATTATAATTTTTGAGCATTGCTAGCATATATAATGTTTACATTTCTGTACTAATCATATGTATATGTATATATATGCTATATGCATAGCATATAAATATACATATGATCAAATACAGAAGCTCCTTAATTATTCTAAAGGAAATTCTCAATTCTCTGTATTTGGAAACAAATCATTGAATTACATGTTTACATGTAATCTGCTTTTAGAGCAGATAACACATACCTTGATAAAATTATTTTAAGATTTGTGAAGTAGGGTTCAAGACTCAAAAAAATGAAGGAGGTTGATAATGTTGGCAAAACGCATAAAGTGTGTCAGGCACTGTCCTTGGTTCTTTGAGCACATTAATATCACCAGTACCTATAAGATAGACTCTGCTCTTTTTATCACAATGTAGTGAAGCCAAAGCTTCAGAAATTAAATCTCTGTCATAGCCTGCTGATAGAGAACCTGGATTTTGCTTACATATGTATGATTTATTTCCAGTACATGGGTTTTCTTTGAATTGTTGTCTGGGGAGAATCTAGATCCTCAAGAAACTTCTGACTTGAAGTTGCAGTGTTAGAACCTGTGTATGCACACTACATCTTCATGCCAAGTAGCTGTACTCCTCAATGTGATTCCACCATCATCGTCCCCAAGGTGAACCACAATGCATTTCTCCATTCTGAATCCCAGCTGCTAATGTCCAGAAAGAGCAATGATGCATCCTTTTGTTTCAGCTCTCTTTAGATATACCTTAAGAACTACATCTCCCAGATTAAAATTTGATAACCAGGGACTGGATCATAGTAAATAACTAAATTTAAATAACATATATAATTTAAATTTCAAATTTGATTTGTTCTCATATCTTTCCCCCAAAAGGTGTATCTGATCTAATAGATTTTATCCTCTCTTGAGTATTAAATTTATATTGCTGATACTGGTATCAACTCACCTCAAAATAATAATAATTACAGGAACAATAAATGAATATGCCTTCGTGAAAAGAACACTAAAAAAATAAAAA
>PVKS010023501.1:0-32054 GCA_004027875.1 Aplodontia rufa
GAGTTATAATGGGAAGGGGAAGGGAGGGATAAGGGAGGGCAATTGGGGGGGGCACTCCTGGGGACAGTTGCAATGTCCAGAATATATACACATCTTATACACATTTTATATTGTTTTGTTAAAATCTTGTAAGGTTGCTCAAAAATAAAAAAATTAAAAAAAAAAAAAGAATGAAGCCAAAGCTGGAATGGAGACTCTGTGAATTGACATACCAGGAAACTGTTTGCCAAGGAAAGCTGCAAGCTATACAAAGAGCTTGCCTAAGGGAAAGGCCAGGTGGACTCCAACTGGCAAGGCTGTAGGGGCAGGGTTTCCCAATCCCTTTGGAGATCACATCTCACCACCATGTGCCCCACATCCCAGACCTAAAGCTACTGAACCTACTATTTGCCCATGTGGATTTAGGTTTTGCTTTGATCCCACTCCTTCTTTCTACAGCCCTATTCTTCCCTTTTGGAATGGTAATGTTTACTCTGTGCTGTAATGAATGTATGTAGTTTGCTTTTGATTTTTATAGCTGCTAATAGCTAAGAATTTGCCTGAGTCTCAGAGAAGACTTTGGACTTGGGCTTCTGGAAAATGCTGGAATTAAAACTATGAGGACTTGGGAGATAAACTACACACATTTTTCATTTTGAAATGTATGTGACTTTGGGGTGCCAGGGGCTGACTATGAGATATTTCCTGAAAAGCTCATGTGGCATTGCTGGAATGTTTGGAAGTAAATGATTAGATTACAAGAGCTTTAGGCTAATCAGTGGATTAATCCATTTAATGATTAATAATTTGAATTAATTACTGGGTGTTAACTGCAGGCAGATAAGGCATGGTTGGATGAAGGAGGTCACTGAGGGTGAGACCTTGGAATCATTTCTTGTTCCTGGCTCCCCTCTCACTCTGGTTCTTGTATGCTCTAAGTTGAGCAGCTTTTCTCCACAATGCTTTTCTGCCATGATGTTCTGCCTTACCTTGGGCTCAGAGTAATGGAGTCTATGGACCATGGATTTAATATACAGACCATGAGCCTTAAATAAACTTTTCCTTCTCTTAAAAAAAGAAGAAAAAGGAGGCAGAGTGGGGAGGGGAAGGAGGAGAAGAAAATAAACTATAAACACACACAGGGAAGGTACAAGGAGAAAACCACCACCTACACGGCAGGCTCAATGGTATAAAGCTGAAATGTGTGAGAATAAATTTCTTTTATGTGCCACTTACTTGTGGTACATTGTTGTAACAACCCTAACTAGCTAATATAACTTTGTGAAGAATTTTGATCTCTATCCTAATTGTAACTAAAAAACCTCTGAAGAACTGTGCAAGACCAATGAGTAATAATTTGACCTTATTCATACTTTCAAAACACTGTTTAGACTGCGGTGTGGAAAACAGGAATGGTCTAGACTAGATTGTGTAGACCAGCTAGGGCACTCTTACAATAGACTAAGTGATCAGTATCTATGCATGTATTTTTTCTTCTGAAATGGCATTGAAATTCTTTTCTTGAAAAGAATTTCTTTTTCTTAGGTATCAATTATGCATTAGAGTTGTGAGGATATAATTTTAAATTTAACTGAACTTTCTTTTCTCTTAATTTTTAACAATTTGTAAACTAAATAATAAGTATATCGATGAAATTAAAAGGAACAAACATAAGTACTGGCAGTAAGAAGGGAACAAAGTCATTGTTTACTTGTAACAGACTCTTTTGGTTGTTGCCCAAGAGCCTTTTCTACTCCCCACTTCCATACAACACATTGAGTTTCTCAGCCAAGATTTGCTGTAAATAACTACACCTGCCAGTTGTTGGTTCCTAAATGCTCTACATCAATCACCTTAGTTCCATAGTCCCTGCTCACTTGTGGCTTAAGCTTTTGATTGGGAAATCATAAGCTGACTTGTACTCTGAAGTCAAGGTGTGTTGATGTGATGTATAAAATTCCTGAAATCACTTTCTACCGTGATGGTGGCACAAGCTGACACAGACAAGGAGGCAGTGCAAAGTCAAGTGACCAAGTCTCTAATCAGATTACTCCTGAGTTCTGCCTCACGTGGAATTCAGTCATTCAAACCAATTGATTAGATGGGTATTTTTGTTGTTATTGTTGTTGTTTGGTTTTTAGTTTTTCTGTTTTTCTTTGGGGGGTGTTTTTGTTTTGTTTTGTTTAGAAACCAAGGATTGAACACAGGGGCGCTTAACCACTGTTAAATGAGTCACACTCCCAGGTCTTTTTTTTTTTTTAATTTTGAGACAGGGTCTCATGAAGTTGCTTATGACCTCACTAAATTGCTAAAGCTGCCTTGTAATTTGGAATCCTCCTGCCTCTGCCTTCCAAGACACTGGGATTATAGGTATGTGCCACTGCAACCGGCTTATGTTTTTAATTTTAACCAGTTTTATTTCAATTTTATGTTTCTTATGGGTAAAAAACATCCTAAGCAAATACTCTCTTCTTATGCTTTATTTTCCCAGGTAAAGAAATATTTATTCAGAAAAGTATAGTATTTATATTAGGGGTTTATTCTATGACTCTAAAATTCTTTTGTTGAGCTTCTCTTGTGTGCTAGATCCAGTGACAGATTCTATTTCTGTGAAGATGCACAGGATACACTCCTGCTTTAAAAAGTTTTCTTTTTAATTGATGCATAATAATTATGCATAATTATGTGGTATAGTGTAATAATTAAATATATTGTGCACAATGTAATAAATGAGTCAGTGTAATTAGCAGTTCAATCTCCTTATACATCGATCATTCTTTCTTCTAGTTCTTCATAAAGCAGATTGTTATAAACTATAGTCACCCCACTGTGCTACAGAACCCTAGGAATTGCTGGCTGCAGTGATGCACCCCTGTAATCCCAACAGCTCTGGAGGCTGAGACAGGAGGATCACAAGTTCAAGACCAGCTTCAGCAACTTAGCAAGACCCTGTCTCAAATAATTTTTTAAAAAGGGGGCTGGAGGTATAAGCATCACTGGGTTGAATTCCCAGTACCAAAACAAAGAAACAAAGAAAGAAGCCAATAATAACACTAGGACTTAATCCTCCTATCCAACTGTATTCTGGTGGTCATTTTTCCAACCTCCCTAATCCCCCACCCCCTCTTCTTCCTGGCCTCCAGTAATCCCAACTCTATTCTCATTTTCTTTGACATCAACTTTTTTTCCAATTTTCACATATGAATAGGATATGCAGTGTTTGTCTTTTTATACCGGGCTTATTTCACTTAAAATGTCCTCTATGTCCATCCATTTTACAACAAATGACAGGAATTCATTTTTTTCATGTCTAAATAGTATATATACCACAATTTTTTATTCATTCATTTTCCTATGGACAGCTCAATTGATTCCATATCTTGCTTATTGTTGAGTAGTGCTATAATAAACATGGAAATGCAGGTATATCTTTAATGAGCTTATTTCTTTTCCTTTTAATGTATACCCAGAAGCAAGATAGATGGATCATATGGTAGATAAATTTTCAGTTTGGGGAGGAAAAATTTATACTGTTCTTCATAATGGCTTTACTAATTTACTTTCCCACCAAGAGTGTACAAGAGTTTCTTTTCTCTGCATCCTCACCAGCATTTCTTAACTTTTGCTTTTTGATAATAGTAATTCTGCCTGGGGAAAGATAGCTCACTGAGATTGTGATTTGCATCTCCATGGTGGCTAATGATGTTGATCATTTTTTTCATATACTTTCTGGCCATTTGTATATCTCCTTTTGAGAAATGTCTATTCAGATCATTTGTTTATTTTTAAAATGAGATTACATACTTTTGTTGCTGTTGAGTTTTTTGAGTTCCTTATATATTCTGGACATTAATCTCTTGTGAGATGAATAGTTTGCAATATTTTTCTCCCATTCTGTTGATTGTCTCTTCACTATGTTAACTTTTGGTATGAAAAAGCTGATTATTTTAATATTATCCCATTTTTTTTCTACTTTTGCTTTCATTAACTATGCTTTCAGGGTCTTATTAAAAAAATATTTGCCTACACTTATGCCTTAAAGTGTTTCCACAAATTTTTCTCCTAGTTGTTTTGTATGTGTTTGTGTGTGTTTGTGTGTGTGTGTGTGTGTGTGCATGTTTTCTTTTTTTTTTAATTTTTTTATTACTTCAACATAGTCTTACATATTGGAGGGAATTGTTACATATTCATATTGACATAGTGAAACAGTAAGTTAAGGGCAATCCTAGTCCAGGATCTACCCTGCTTCATTCATTCCCTGAACTCATTTTTCTTCTGTAATCCCACCATACTATAGTTTGAAATGAACATATACATGTATAATAATTGTTGACAATTCTGTTTCTTTGCCTGCCTGTGTATAGCTAGGCTTCTAATGGGAGCTGAGTATTCCCTGTTTTATTGATAATCTCCCTTGTCCCTACCTTCCTTCCCTGCCTCCCTCTCTTCTCCCCCCACCTTCATAGGTATGGTTACCACAGCTTATGTGGAATTTCAACTATGGTGAGTTTATTACTTAAACTCAGCTGACTATCATCCTGTCTTAAGTTTTACACTAGCTTCCACATATAAGAGAAAACATTTGGTCCTTAAGTCTCTGAGTTTGCGATATGTCACACAGCGTAATTTTTTTTTCCATCTCCATCTGTTTGGCTGCAAATACCATGATATTGTTTTCTCTAATAGCAGAGTAGAATTCCATTGTGTGTGTGTGTGTGTGTGTGTGTGTGTGTGTGTGTGTATAATCACAGTTTTTGAATTCACTCATCCATCAAGGCATCTGGGTTGGTTCCTAGTTTAGCTATTGTAAATTGAGCTGCTATAAACATTGATGTAATTGTGTCTCTGTAGTATGTGGATTCTAGCTCTTTTGGGAGAATACCCAGGAGAGGGATAGCTGGGTTGTAAGGTAATTCCATCCTTAGTTTTTTGAGGAGTCTTCACACTGCTTTTCAGAGTGGCTGTACCAGTTTGCAGTACCACCAGAAGTTTGTTAGTTTTCCTTTCTCACCACCTCACTACAATTCCTCCAGCATCTGTTATTGTTCATAGTCTTCATTTTTGCCACTGTGACTGGAGTGTGGTGGAATCCCAGTGAAGTTTTGATTTGCATTTCTCTGATTGCTAATGATGTAGAACATTTTCTCATATATTTATTGCCTTTCTGGACATGCTCTACTGGGAAGTTTTATTTAGTTCCCCAACCCATTTATTTATTGGATTATTTGTGTTTGGTGTTCAGTTTTTTTAGTTCTTGTATATTCTGGATATTAGTCCCCTGTCTGAGGCATAGCATGCAAACTTGGAAGAGCACAGTTTTTCAAAATAAGTTCTGATAATTCCCTGGATTTTGAATGAGTCAGTGGTGATATCTCCATTTTCATCTTTGATTTTGTTGATGTGCTTCATTTCATTCTTCTTTTTGGTAAGGTTGGTTAGGGGTCTGTCAATTTTATTTAATCTTTCAAATAACAAACTCTGTTGATTTTTGTTCTCTGGTCTTGGTTATTTCTTGCCTTCTGTTGGATTTGGAATTGGATTATTCCTCTTTTTGTAGGGATATGAGTTGGAGCATAAGTTTATTTATTTGGTCTCTCTCCTAATTTTTGATGAAGGCCCTCAGTGCTATAAATTTACCTCTTAAGAATGCTTTAATATGTCCCAGAGATTTCTATATGTTGTGTCGTCATTTTCATTCATCTCTAAGAATTTCTTGACTATCTGTTCTCATTTCATCTTCAATGCATTCTTCATTTAAGAGGGTATTATTCAGTCTCCAAGTATTTATGTACTTTCTATTGTTTTCTTGTTAATTGATAAGATCATACTGTTGTGGTCTGAAAGGATACATAGAATTATATCAACTTTTTTGTATTTGCTAAGATTTCCTTTGGGGACTTGGATATGATCTATTTTGGAGAAGGATTCATGTACTGCTGAAAAGAAGGTAAACTCAGTGGATTTGGGGTGGTTATTCTGTAAGTGTCTGTTAAGTCCAATTGATTGATAAAGTTGTTTAGGTTAGAGATATATTTATTAATTTTTGCTTTGATGATCTGTCTATTGTTGATAGTGGTGTATTAAATCTCGTATTATTACTGTGTTGAAGTTGATTAGTGATTTAATTCCCTTGAGTACTTTTTCCACATATTTGGAAAGGTTGTAATTGGGGGCATAAATGTTAACTATTGTTATGTCTTCTTGATGTAGTGTTCCTTCCGCTATGATGTAGTGACCTTCTTTATCCCTTTTGACTAATTTCTGTTCAAAGTTATTTTTGTTCAATATAAAAATCACAACACGGGCTTTCTCTCTTGGGGCATAAGCCTTGTAGGTTTTTTGCTAACCTTTCACCTTCAATTTGTGTCTATTTTTGGCTGTGAGGTGTGTCTCCTATAAGCAGTGTATTGCTGGGTTTTGGTGATTGGGGCATTGAGACCATTCCTGTTCATTGTTGGAATAGATATGTGATTCTGGGTCCCTGGCATTGTGACCTTTGCGGTATTTTGTGCCACCTTGTATATCTTTTCATGAGTTATGCTTCTATTGACTTTCCTTGTTTATGAGCTTTGGAGGTTGATAGCTTGTTTCTCTGAATTTAGTTTATCTTTGAATATTCTCTGTAGAGCTGGTTTTGTGTTCATGAATGTTGCTAATTTGTTCTTATTAGGAAAGTATTGTATTTCTCCATCACATTTAAAGCTGAGTTTTTCAGTGTATAGCATCTTTGAATGAAAGTTATTTTCATTCAATATTCGAAAAATACCATTCCATGCTCTTCTGGCCTTTATTGTCTGATCTGAAAAATCCGAAGTAATCCTTATTGGTCTGCTTCTTAATGTGATTTGGTGTTTTTCTCTTACTGCTTTTAAAATTCTTTCCTTGACTTCTCTCTTATTCATTTTATAGATGATGTGTCTCAGTGAGTTTCTCATTTTGTTAGATCTAATTGGGTACCAATAGGGGTTTTGAATTTGAGTTTCTGGATCAATTCTGACATGGGAGAAATTTTCTTTGGCTATCTCATTAAGAAAGCTCTTTATGCCATTCATTTTTTGTTCTATGTTCTCCCCTATTCCAATGACACTAAGGTTATTTCTTCCCATCTCATGCCATACTGCTTGAAAGTTCTGATCATGCTCAGTAAGTTTCTTTTCTTGTCTATCCTTCTTGGATTCAACATTGGTCAATCTGTCTTAATAGTCTGATGTTAATTTTTCAAGAGCTGAAGTTCTATTTTCTACGGAGTTTACTTTAATATTAATATCTTCCATTGAACTTTTATTTTGGTTGGTTGTGTTTTTCAATTCTAAAAGTTCTGCTATGTCTCTTTTCAGAATGTCTAGCTTTTTATCAAGGTGATCTCTCAGCTTCTGCAACTGCTTTATTATTTCCTTCCTTAAGTCTTCTTTTAATTATTTGATTATTTTGATAATCAGATTGTTGATACTTTTTTCTATTCATCCAGGACCTTATCTGTGGACTCCTTGGCTGGTGATGCATAGGTTTGAAGGGGAGAATTGCTTCCCTTTTTCTTCATTTTTAGGGCTGGAGAGGAGGTCAGTGAGCCCTCTTAGGTTATTTTACTTTAGAGATGTTGATGAGTTGTAGGGGTTTTGTCTCCTCGATAACTTTGTCACTTTACTAGATGCAATTTGAGAAGCTGAGATTAACAGCAGTCTTCCCAATCTATGGTTAATTATTGACCTTGCAATTTCTAATACATCACAAGATAAGGCGTAAGGAAAAAAATGAGCAGCCAAAGAGTACAACAGGCAGCATTTACCTGGTTACTTTGTGTCTTCTAAGACTGTTATCATGTTAATTCCCACCTATGAGCAGAATAGTAGGATTAGTAACAATCTATGGTTATGACAATATTAACTATCAGACTATAACTGAATTAAAAATAACCAAGCATTTTCAAATTTGACAATCGCATTCAATTTCCATTCAGTCCCTCCATAATGATGAATAAAGGAGATGTTCAGTTACTGTAAGACTATTCTAAATTACCAAAAATAAAAAATAAAAATCAAAAACAAACAAAATAAAAAAAGGAAATAAAAAAAGAGGAGAGAGAGACACACAAAAGGAGAGGTTGGGGGAATGAGGTTGGGGGAGGGTTTAGCGTTAGAACAATAAGTGGCTATTTCCAGAGAGTAGGAAGGATGTGGGTAACAGAGAAGTAGACTACTAGTGGGCTTTGCAGCCCTGGCCTCAGATGGTGTGGTGAGTACTAATATTTACAGTAAAGCAAGTGTTCAAGGGAAAAGTAAGAAATAAGTAAGTAGAAAGAAGAAACAAGTCCACAGCAACACTTAATACACACAAACACATGCACATTAAAAGAGAAGGAAAAAAATTTCAAATCTGATGTATGGACTGGAAGCAGCTCTGCTGATCACCAGTAAAGTCAAACCAATTGTCTTGAAATGTTTTTCCAGAGTCTGGAGGCTTGCTGGTTGGGAGGAGTAGGGGATGGTTTTGCCCTCAGGCAGCTGCTTCCCTCCCCATCCAATAATCTCTGGTTTAACTGTGGTATAGACTACACTGGCTCCAGGCTATCCTCAATTCCTGCTGAATTTGCCCTAAAGCTGTAGGTAGTGAGTAGTGAGTGTCTGATACAAAGTTCCACCCACCTTGTCTGTGTGTTCAAAATGGCAGCAGCCCATGTCACTTATGGCTGGAGAGGGGAACAATATTCTCTCCTCCAGAGCAAAGATGACACAGCATTGTCTCAGTTTAGGCACAGAGCAAAGCTCCTGTTTGTGCTGTCCCCCTAAACAGCAGAGTGTAGAATCCTGGCAGGACTGTGGGGAGGTCTGCCCTAGACTCCCTGCTTTGTTGTCCTGCCTGTCTGTCTAAAGATACTACAGTCTGAGCTCCTCCTAGGTAGGAGTGGGAGTCTGTCCCCTCCTCTGCAGCTGGGATGTGGAGAGAATATGCTACCAGCCCAACATTGCTTTTCACAATTGTCTCAGCTGGGTTGAACTGGTCAGAGTGAGATGAACAGTCTCTTGCCTGCTGCTGCATTGAGGGGTGAGCAGTCCCCAGTGACCAGATGGGTCTGAACAAGTTCATCTTTTCCACTTGGTACACCCGAGTCTCCAAAGTCACTGATCTCCCACTGACCTGTTCTGTGTTCAGCAAATCTTTTCCAATACATGCTTCTTGCTGGAAGGTACTTATCCTGCCGTTTCTTCCTTTCAGGTCACCGAGTGCGCTGGGGTGTGACTTGCTTGCTATCCGCCATTTTCCTTGATCAGCTGCTTCTAATAGTTTTGTAGTGTTGGTTCTTACATTTGGTCCTTGATCCATTTTACTTTACTTTGGTATGTGGGGATATATAGGAGTCTAGTTTTGTATTTATGCATATGAATAGCCAGTTTCTCCAGCACCATTCACTGAAGAAGCTGTCCTTTCTCCAGAGTATGTTTACAAAGCCTTTGTTAAAAGTCAGTTGTCTATAGATACATAGACTTATTTCTGGGTTCTCTATTATGTTTCATCAACCTATGTGAGGTCTTTTGACAGCACCCTGCTGTCCTCGTTATGATTCTTAACATAGGGATAAAAACAGAAGCACAAAGCAAACTGAATCCTGAGAGCTAGATAGGTATTGAGCCAGATAGGAATTAATGTTTTAATCAAAGAAACGAATTACATGAACTCCAAGATGGAAGAATACCTCAGATTCTAGAAATGGAAAATGGATCACCAGATCAGTGTGGCCTAGGCACAAAGGAGGAAGAGAAAGTTGAAAGAGATAAAGATACAAAGAGATACAGAGAGACCATGACTGACCTTAAAATTCATGTTAGGAATTTCATACTTTATCCTAAAGGTTATGCAGCTCTCTACATGCAGAATCCATGATTTTCCATCTGTTCCACAGCCCTGGGATCTGGACTTGACTCTATTCCATCTGTTCTAGCTACAGTTAGTGGGACCATGAGTATCTGTATTGCAACATGTTCCCCCTATAAAATTGCCTTATAATTCATAAGTAAATAAAGTATTAAATTATGTCACAGTGACTAAGCTACACCAAGTTCTATTTAATTTTTTACCAGTTAGCTTTCAACGTGAATTATACAGTGCATGACTATTCTTAAAGCAATTTGCAGAATGCACATATGAGAAAATTTAAAAAACAACAATAAAGGCTATTTAATTGCTATTAAGTTTGATTGACAGTTGGGATTAACATGATTTCATGATTTTCAAAAATAACTGTTTAATTATTTTGCAATTTTATTCACTAACATCTGTGGAATATTTATTACCAAATCCCACATAGTAATATAAGACAGGTAACACACTGAAAATCTGACTTACAACACTAATTTTACGATCTTTCCTGTCATACATAATATCCTTCAAATTACATATTAATATTTGATTATGAACACTCAAGATTTAAAATATCTTGAGAAAAAACTAAAGTCTAGGATCAGAGACCAGATATATGTGCTCATTCAGAAAATCCAGATGAATTCGGATAAGCGGACCAAGAGTCAGGTGCTAAAGTGAAAAACCAGATGAACAAGGAACTTAATCAGCAGTGAATGATGAGATCCAGAGCAATTCAAATTTGTACTTAAGATGGCTGCTTATGGACAAAAGTTAAGTGGCTTTGTGGGGGTGCATGTGTGAGTGTAACATAAAGACATAGAAGATAATACTCTGCTCTCATTATTTTGCTGTTCATGGATCCATGCCAAGGCATCCCTGATAGATGAGACCATATTACATTGTATCCTCTGGATCATTCTTCATTGGTTGAGCCTGCAGGTGAATAAGCATCAAATAGAATTGTGGTCTAAGTATATTATAATAATGTATTTTCAATAACTATTTCTTCATACGTTTACAGGCTCTTTATTAGCAAGAACAATTCTAACTGAATATGCATTTGCACATGGAAGCAAAGAGCATTTCTCTAAATTATTGGTACAGTATTTTAATGGATTGCTCTATCTTTCTGTGAGATATTTTATCTTTAAAACTAAGAGGGACTGTCTTTTGATACAGCAGTTTCTGAATGAAAGTCCTGGATCATTCATGACCTATTTCTGATTATCCAACTCTGCCACAGGTTTTGCTCCCATCATCTTATGGGACTAGCTAATCTTCTGCATTATCCACCTCTCAGTTTTTCCATTGTTCAGGCTTCTCAATCACAGTCTTCATCTGCTACTCTTGATATCTGATGCCATTTTCTCTACAAAGACTTTTACTCTAGTAAGAAGCTCTACTTAATTCCTGCCAATGTACTTTCTTCTCTCTTGTTCTACCTTCCGTTTTTCTGCTTTAGATTTCTGTATTGTGTATAATAATCAAAGTGAAATAAAACAGCAAATGCCTTAAACAGAAAACTTCAAGTCTGAATTCACCAGAGATAAAGCTCGAAAAAGAAATCAGGTTGGAAGATGTTGGCTAAACTCAACCTACCTAAGCTTGAAACCTTAGACAGAGAGAAATAACTCACTTAAAGATCTTGTCCAAAAGTTATGAAATAAAAATTGCCAATAAGGAAAAATATAATTCAATAGGAACAAAAGCAGACTCCAAAGAAGTTCAAATTGGAAGACTTCAAATTAAGGTTACCAGATATAGGATGTCAAATTAAATTTGAATTTCAGGTAAACAATGCAAATGTAACTACATTTTTATTCCCCAAACCCAATAACCTTAAATTTAATTTTAACACACTTCCAGAGAAGCATTCAAAATTCTCTTCTTTGTTTTAAAAGTGCAAAATTGAATAAAAAATAATATCCCTTGTAGAAAGAAAAGTGAGCCAACATTCAGGTTATTTCTTAGATTATATCAAGAAGCAAAATTAATGAGCATGACTTATATAACAAATAAAAGTTTCAATTCAATTTTATTAATCATTAAACTTACACATAAATAACAACATGGCTGTTTTACAGAGGAATACAATATAAGGATATGTAAAATTTGGCAAGCATACCTACTATATGACAAAGTGAATCAGATAGATCTGGACATGAATCTCATTTCTACTTCTGCATGGTGACACTAGAACTTGCCTCAGAGTTTCACATTTGTACAATGAGAATGATTATAGCATATACATATATATATATATATGAACACTTAAATAGGTATACATATTATAGAACTATAAAGGGAATTTAATAGTAGTCAATTTATTAATTGGGAAAGGCCCAGCTCCTCTTAGTTGTTGATAGATATTAGTTGTTAATTTAGTTTATGCTGATGTTTAAGACATCAATTTCACAAAATGAAACTTATTAGCTATTAACTATTTTCAAAGGTTAGAATTGTTTTTTTCCTATTGAGTATCTATCTCTGGAATTTTGGAAAATTCTACCATTCCATTGTTCAAATAAGTCCCTTTAATAAGGTTACTTCAACAAACAGGAAAAGCATGGTTTGAGTTCTTGATTCCTGGTGATCTGCTCTACTCAGGATGAGCCCTCCTTCTCTAAATCAACCACTAATCAGATCTCTCTGCTTCTTTTATCCTACAATTTATGCAATGACATTTTCTGGTGATAATTGCTTTGTATGGAATGAATTGCTTCAGTGCTAAAATGAATTTGCTGAAATAAGACAAAGAGAAGGTGCTTAGCAATGTCATGAACAAACCCTCAGGAAGCAGTGTTTCACACAGGTGAGATTAGTTGGCCAGTGTTACCATAGCCAAAATTACCTCTGACATTTCAAAATGTCACAGTTAATCCACTCAACAGCAATGTTTTCATGTTTTTTATTTTTTTTTGAAATTTTACTCTTTAATAGGAAAAAGGATATTGGGAATTCTACTGCAATGCTTTCTTTCTTCTTTTTTTTTTTGGAAAATATGATATTATAAACACATCTTGTATGTACATAGTCATACGCATTCCAAGAATTCCACCTTTTTCAAAAGAAGACTGCACGATGACAAAGCATTCCTAGAGTGGGAATTAACTACACTGAAATAACTTAAGAATTTCATTTCTATTCTAATTTGTGTTTTCTCCAGAAGATATACAGTAAAAGGCTATGTTGAGGCAAATGTGGACAGCAGGAATGGCTGCTAATGCATTCTTCAAAAAGAGGCCCTGACATTTTCCCCTCTATTCACATTTAAAATAATGATAGAGTGAGGAAATGTGGAATCAGAAGCTGAACGGAGAGATTAAGAGGTCAGCAGTCACGTTCTCGGAACTGTGGCTGTTCATAAATATGCACTGATTTTTGTACAGACAAATGGGATCTCTGTTAATTTATAAGTTGAACTGGATGTGAACTGATAAAATGGAACTAGTTGAGAAGAGGGTTACAGATCACTGAATGTGGAGAATACTCCCAGCAGAGAACACTTCCATTAATGTGATAAAAATGTATGTTTAAGAATCTGTGGCTGTTTTGGATACTGGTCGATTCCTCTGAGCTTAGAAATGTCCATGAAACACACACATATAAATCCTATGTAAAGCTTTATTTCCCCCCACCTACTTTGATTTTTTTTTAAGTGAAAGAGGAGGAAAAATTCTTATGGCACTTCTCTGGCGGCTGATGACCCAATGTGGCTAAGACCCTGTTCTTGATCAGCCTGGTGCCCTGCCTCCCAGCCATGCAGCCTGGAAGCTCTGGGCAAAGTCACCCTTTTCCTTACAACAAAAGGTGCACCATGCTGGTTTGCCATTGTGGGGTCTGGGTTGCTTCAGATGCAGGCCCTCACGATGGCAAACCAGCAGTGCCAGGAGGGCCTGGTGCCACGCGGTCTGGGCCAGGCCAGCACCGCAGGTAGCTGCTCACCAGGTGCTCTGGCAACACACCATGGTCTGGTACAGAAAGGGCCCTGTCCTGCCAGAGCTCCTTGCCCTTGGCTTGCAAAGTGGTTTTGGGTAGAAACTGCCTTCACAGGAGGGCAATTTGCTTATTAAAATTGAGAAAGGGGAAAAAAAGACCCTGGGTTGTATTGGGAAGGCATGAAGGATCCTGGGTCTTTTTTCCCCTTTCTCAATTTTAATAAGCAAATTGTCCCGCCGTCGTATTTGGATATGTCCCTCTTCAAGGCTGTATATCACACTAATGGAAGTGTTCACTGATGGGAGTATTCTCCGTGTACAATGATCTGTAACCCTCCTCTCAACTGGGTGCACGTTATTAGTTCGCATCCAGTTTAATTTATAAATTAACAGAGAACCCATTTGTCTGCACAAAAATCAATGCATATTTATGAACTTCTTGTATTTAAATAGATTTTTACACATCTTATCTAAGGGTCTAAGAGAGAAAGATGGGTAAGGTGGGCCGTGTAGCCAGGGAGTGAGTGAGGCCCGATGCATCCACATTGGCCAAAGGACAGAAAAATCTGCCTCACGTTTGGTGGGAAAAAACATAACCTTATACGTATTTACTTCATTTTGAAAACACATTCAAGATGCTGCTGGCCGCTGGTTGTGCAGTCTACTTGTGAATTTCCAAGTTATTCTTATTTATTTTTTCTGATTTGTTTTTTGAACCAAGGAGAATGCAGTCAAATAATATTCAGCAACTGGTTCTCTTCTCTGGACTGAAAAATTAAACAGATAGTAAATTATGACAGTGAATTTAAAAGGAGTGCTCCACGGGCCTGAAAGAACATGTCTGGGATAATACTATGCGTCTCGGAGTATCGCAATCACATCGCGGCAATCACCGGAGCATGCTGCTAACTACCTCCGCAGCTAATGTGCCTTCTCCTCGGTGATGGCTAATCATGTCCTATTAGCCAGCCCTAATGCTGAGGGAACTCAACATTAGAAGTGTAATGAAGCCAGTATTCGCCGCAGTCAGATTAGCCACAACTGATTTGATACACACCATCATAGGGACTGCAAACCTGACAAACTCTGGGCTTGCTCGTGATTTATGCCATCAAGCTTTTCGAGAAGAGATGAAATCCAAGCTCTCGGTTTGGTAGAAGTCAAATGTTCTGATGTGCTTTACTGCCAGTTCAGGGAGTTGTCCCTGCTCCCAGCTCCTTGCCCCCCCACTCCCTCCCACCCCCGACCTTGCTCCTTGTGCCCTGCTTTGCCTACAGGCCACCAGGACAGGGGTCCCGCGTATGTGCTATCGTCAAAGAGCCATGGCCCCTGGGTCTCTCCTGCGCATAGTCTCAGGAGTCCATGGAAAGGTTGCAGTCTGAGGCCACCTAGCCTTTTCTTCCATCCTTGAGGATGTTCAGATTTAGAGATTTCTAGGGCTGATTGGATGGGTGGGAGGGAGGTAACCATCAGGGAGCATGTGCCAGGACTCACAAGCTGTGACTCCGAAAGTGGGCGGTGAGCCTGGAGCTCCAGGAATGGCTCTTAGATGATGCTGGGCACCCCCCAGCTGCTGTTGCTCTGGTTGTTGCTCTTCTGGGACAGGTTGAGGGTGGCCATGAGCACGAAGCATTCATCAGGGCAGCCGTGCTGCAGCAGGATCTCATGCATTCCTGGCTGGAAGCCTGTAGGGCGTAGGTCAGCACTGTGTTCCCGTGAGCATCCCGGACCATGACATCCACCCGTACCAGATGAGCAACTGTGCTAGGACCACATTGCCCTTGTGGCAGGGCAGGTACAGTGCTGTGCTGCCATCTCCCTCTCCACAGGTCTCGTTCACCTCCTCCTGGGAGCCGTGTGCCAGCAGCAGGATGACTGTCCTCAGGTCCTCGTTGGCAGTGGCACGCAACAGATGCTGGCCCAGGGACAGCTCGGTGCAGGGCAGAGGGGCCAAGAAGAGCTTCTGCTCATATTTGGCCCAGATCCACCATTCCTTCTCTTCCCTTGTGGAGTCCATGGAGGGCTTTGTCCATCCCTGGGTTCTCTCTTCCCAGACACTGTTGGCCAGCTCATTCCCAATGGATGACATCACTTTGCCCAGCTTGACAGGCCATTCATCGAGGTCCAGGGATTGGACTCGTGATGGGGGGAGCACAGTTGGCATGGATCACTGAGCACTCGAAGTACATGAGTGCTCCCAAGTTCAGGCTGGCCCAGTCAGGATTCGGGCAGCCACAGTCCACACAGTGGGAGTTTCCGCGGGTGTTCTGGACTGACTGCAGAGCCATGGCTTCATTCTGGATGGAGTTGAGACTTATTCTTGCTGCTCTCACAGGACTGTAGACTGGCTAGGAACTGGCTCTCGATGGCTTGGACCCACGCATCTTGTTCCTCATATGTGGTGGCTTCTAAGTGCCACGACTGGCCAGTGAGGGACACAATGATAAACTCAAAGTTTTCTTCTTGTTCTTCAGCAATGCTGGCGAGCCCGTCAGCTTTGACATTGCTGGTACTCTTCTTTCTTCGGTGCTTCTTTCGGTTGGCATAGGGGGAGGAAGGTGGTTCGATCTTGGGGCTGGTGGAGGTGAAGATACTTGGGCTGGAACACATGGATTCACCCAGCCCTCTGTCTGAATTGGGTGAGATGTGTAAACTGCTCATGTCCTTGGACATGCCATTGGTTTTAGGGCTGGAGATGGACGCCCAGGCCGAAGTGGTTCGGGGCGGTTTCTTCCCTGGGATTTTCACAGTGGTTCTCAGATGATCAATCTCTTTACCATGCACGTTCTGCATGTAATCGTGCAGACTGGAATGGTGGGTGAGCACGCCATTGTCACAGAGGGTGACGTACTTCTTCCACTTCTTGTTCAGTGACTTGCCATTTCATTTCAACAGCATGCCCTGTTTAATTGGGATGTCTTGGCCACTCCCGATGCTGTCCACACTGCTCTCCAGGCCTTTTCTCTCTTTGTCTTGGTCACTCCCTTTACAAGAAGTGAAAAGTTTGGACCAGCACTTGGACTGCTTCCGCACAGGCATCTGGGTGTTCACAGTAGGCAGCATGAACATCTGCAGCTTCTAGCTGGTGCTTGGAGTCAACAAAACAGATGAGGAGTAGTCAGAGTCCCACCACCATTACTTGTCTGGTTCATGTGCATAGTGGACACCTGTGCTGCACAGATGGAGGAGTGGATGGGTGAGTTGGGAAAGGACTTGCAAGGGCCTATGGACAGCTGCTGCTTCTTCCTCGTGGCAACTATTTTTGGGCAACATCCTGAAAGACACGCTCCACAATGAGTCCATAAGAGGCACAAGTTTCTTAATAGGTGCAACATTTGAGGTCATTGGACAGTTTCCGTGTCCTGGCATCGTCGATGATCCAGGGGTTGGTGGAACAAATCGCACCCTGGGTCCCCACGAGCATGAGTGGCACCTTGCTGGGGATCCGGTAGTTGGCCATCCGGCTATAGTAGTGGTAGACAGTTTGGAAACTGATCTCATCCCACAAAACTGAAGACAAATATGACAGCGTCCACCCACGTGGCAAACTGCACCTGGGGGGGGGTTCCTTCATCTCTAATCAGCAGCAGATAGCTTTGTCCATGAATGACGATCTCTTTCTTGAACACGCCACCTTCAAGAGACTCCTCCTGGACATAGGTGCCAGTCAGATATCAGTGCATGAGGGCCGACATGCCACTGGCAAAGTTGCCAATGATCCCCACTTTAAGCTCTGGTTGTTTACGAAAGCATCTTGGCACCCTTAATCTGGAAAGACATGAGTTGTTCTACCATGCCCTTCATCCAGAGGGACAGGAGCTGTTGTACCTTCCCATTCATCCGGAGGTACAGGAGTTGCTCTAACGTGCTCTTCATCCAGAGGGACAGGAGATGTTCTACCATGCCCTTCATCTGGAGGGAGAGTTGTTGTTGAACAGTGCCATTCATCCACAGGGACAGGAGTTGTTCTACCATGCACTTCATCCGGAGGGGCAGGAGATGTTCTACCATGCCCATCATTCAGAGGAACAGGAGATGTTCTACCATACCCTTCATCCGGAAGGACAGGAGTTGTTGTACCATGCTCTTCATCTAGAGGGACAGGAGTTATTCTACCATGCCCTTCATCCGGAGGGAAAGGAGTTGTTGTAACATGCCCTTAATCCAGAGGGACAGGAGATGTTCTACCAGGCCCTTCATCTGAGGGACAGGAACTGTTGTACAATGCCCTTCATCCAGAGGGAAAGGAGTTGTTCTACCATACCCTTCATCTGGAGGGAGAGGAGATATTGCACTGTGCCTTTCATCCACAGAGACAGGAGGTGTTCTACTGTGCCCTTCATCTGGAGAGGCAGGAGCTGGTCTATGGCACCTCCATCCGGAAGGGCAGGAGCTGGTCTATAGTGCCCTTTATCTGTAGGGGCAGGAGTTGTTCTACTGTGCCCTTCATCTGGAGGGGCAGGAGCTGTTCTATGGCATCCTTCATCCAGAGGGGCAGGAGTTGTTGTACCATGCCTTTCATCCAGAGGGACAGGAGATGTTCTACTGTGCCCTTCATCAGGAGGGACACTTTTTGTTGTACCCTGCAGTTCATCCAGAGGGAAAAGAGTTATTCTACCATGCCATTCATCCAGAGGGTCAGGAGTTGTAGTACCATGCCCTTCATCCGGAGTGGCAGTTGTTGTTTTACCGTGACTTTCATCTGGAGGGACAGGAGTTCTTCTACTATGCCCTTCATCCAGAGGGACAGGAGATGTTTTACCATGCTGTTCATGGGAGGGGCAGGAGATGTTCCACCATGCCCTTCATCCAGAGGGAGAGTTGTTGTTGAGCCATGCCCTTTATCCAGAGAGACAGGAGTTGTTCTATCATGCACTTCATCTGGAGGGACAGGAGATGGTGTACCGGGCCCTTCATCTGGAGGGGCAGAGGATGTTCTACTGTGCCCTTCATCCAGAAGGACAGGAGTTGCTGTACCATGACCTTCATTCAGAAGGACAGGAGTTGTTGTATCATTCCCTTCATCCAGAGGGACAGGTGTTGTTCTACCATGCCCTTCATCCAGAGGGACAGGAGATGTTGTAACTTGCCATTCACCTGAAGGGACAGGAGATGCTCTACCGTTCTCTTCATCTGGAGGGACAGAAGATGTTCTATCATGTCATTCATCTGAAGGGACATAAGATGTTGTACTGTGTCCTTCATCCAGAGGGACAGGAGGTATTCTACCGTGCACTTCATCTGGAGAGGCAGGAGCTGGTCTACGGCACCCTCCATTCAGAGCGGTAAGAGCTGGTCTATGGTGTTCTTCATCTGTAGGGGCAGGAGTTGTTCTAGCATGCCCTCATCTGGAGGGGCAGGAGCAATTCTATGGCATCCTTCATCCAGAGGGGCAGGGGTTGTAGTACTGTGCCTTTCATCCGGAGAGACAGGAGATGTTATACCATGCCCTTCATGGGAGGGGCAGGAGATGTTATACCATGCCCTTCCTATGGAGGGAAAGGAGTTGTTGTACCATGCTCTTCATCCAGAGGGACAAGAGTTGTTCTACCACACCATTCATCTGGAGCGACAAGAGATGTTGTACTGTGCCCTTCAACCAGAGGAACAGGAAATGTTCCTCCATGCCCTTCATCTGAAGGGACAGGAACTATTGTACAATATCCTTCATCTGGAGGGACAGGAGTTGTTCTACCATGCCATTCATCTGGAGAGACAGAAGTTGCTCTACCATTTTCTTCATCTGGAGGGACAGGAGCTGTTTTACCGTACCCTTAATCCAGAGGGACAGAAGATGTTCTACCGTGCCCTTCATCTGGAGGGACAGGAGCTATTGTACTGAGCCCTTCATCTGGAGAGACAGGAGTTGCTTACCGTGCCCTTCATCTGGAGAGGCAGGAGCTGGTTTATGGCACCCTCCATCTGCAAGGGCAGGAGCTGTTCTACAGCCCCCTCCATCCGGAAGGGCACAAGTTGGTTTATGGTGCCCTTCATCTGTAGGGGTGGGAGTTGTTCTACCGTGCTCTTCATCTGGAGGGGCAGGAGCTGTTTTAAGGCATCCTTCATCCAGAGGGGCAGGAGTTGTTTTACCGTGCCTTTCATCCAGAGGGACCGAAGTTGCTCTATCGTGCCCTTCACCTGGAGGGACAGAATTTGTTCTACTGTGTGCTTAATCCAGAGGGGCAGGAGCTGTTATATGGCATCCTCCATCCTGAGTGGCAAGAGCTGATCTATGGTGCCCTTCACCTGGAGGGGAGGAGCTGGTGAACTGCACCCTTCATCCCGAGGGGCTGGAGCTGGTGTATGGAGCCCTTCATCTGGATGGGTAGGAGCTGTTCTACCGTGCCCTTCATCTGGAGGGACAGGAGATGTCCTACCATGCCTTCATCCAGTGGGAAAGAAGGTGTTGTTCAGTGCCCTTCATCCAGAGGAGCAGTTGTTGTACCATGCCCTTCATCCAGAGGGACAGGAGCTGTTGTACCATGCCCTTCAACCGGAGGGAAAGGAGTTGTTGTGCCATGCCCTTCATCTGGAGGGACAAGCATTGTTCTACCATGCCCTTCATCCAAAGGGACAGGAGATATTTAACCATGCCCTTCATCCAGTGGGATAGGAGATATTCCACCATGCCCTTCATTTGTAGGGACAGGAACTCTTGTACAATGCCCTTCATCCAGAGGGACAGGAGTTGTTCTACCATGCCCTTCATCTGGAGGGGCATGAGCTGTTTTAAGTCATCCTTCATCCAGAGGGACAGGAATATTCTACCATGCCCTTCATCTGGAGGGATACTTGTTGTTTTACCCTGCCATTCATCTAGAGGGTCAGGAGTTGTTCTACCATGCTGTTCATGGGAGGGGCAGGAGATGTTCTACCATGCCCTTCATCCAGAGGACAGGAGCTGTTGTACTTTGCCATTCATCCAGAGGGACAGGAGTTGTTCTACCGTGCTCTTCACCCAGAGGGACAGGAATGTTCTACCATGCCCTTCACCGGAGGGAGAGTTGTTGTTGAACCGTGCCCTTTATCCGGTGGGACAGGAGTTGTTTTACCATGCACTTCATCCGGAGGGACAGGAGATGTTGTACCAAGCCCTTCATCTGGAGGGGTAGGGAATATTCTACTGTGCCCTTCATCCAGGACAGGAGTTTATGTACCATGCCCTTCATCCATAGGGACAGGAGTTGTCTACCGTGCCCTTCATCTAGAGGGACAAGAGTTGCCTACCGTGCCCTTTATCTAAAAGGACAGGAGTTGTTGTACCAAGCTCTTCATCCAGAGGGACAGGAGATGTTGTACCTTGCCATTCATCTGGAGGAACAGGAGTTGCCCTACTGTTCTCTTCATCTGGAGGGACAGGAGATGTTTTATCATGCCCTTCATCCGGAGGGACATGAGATATTGTACTGTGCCCTTCATCCAGAGGGGCAGATGTTCCTCCATGCCCTTCATACAGAGGGACAGGAGTTGTTCTATAATGCCCTTCATCCAGAGGGACAAGAAATATTGTAACATGCCCTTCTTCCAGAGGGACAGGAGATGTTCTACCTTGCCTTCATCTGGAGGGACAGGAACTGTTGTACAATGCCCTTCATCTGGAGGGACAGGAGGTGTTCTACCGTGCACTTCATCTAGAGGGGCAGGAGCTGTTATACCATGCCCTTCATCTGGAGGGGCAGGAGCTGTTTTATGGCATCCTTCATCCAGAGGGCAGGAGTGGCTGTACCATGCTTTTCATCTGGAGGGACAAGAGATGTTCCACCATGCACTTTATCTGGAGAGACAGGAGTTGTTTTATCATCCCCTTCATCCAGAGGGACAGGAGCTGTTGTACCTTGCCATTCATTTGGAGGGACAGGAGTTGCTCTACCATGCTGTTCATCCAGTGAGACAGGAGATATTCTACAATGCCCTTCATCAGGAGGGAGTGTTGTTGTTGAACCATGCCCTTTCTCCACAGGGACAGGAGATGTTACACCATGCCCTTCATCTGGAGGCACAGGTACTGTTGTACAATGTCTTTCATCCAGAGGCACAGGAGTCGTTGCACCGTGCCCTTCATCTGGAGGGCCAGGAGTTATTCTACTAAGCCCTTCATCCGGAGGGACAGGAGATGCTATACCATGCCCTTCATGGGAGGGGCAGGAGATATTCTAACGTGCTCTTCATCCGAGAGACAGGATTTGTTGTACCATGGCCTTCATCCAGAGGGACAGGAGATGTTCTACTCTGTATTCGTCCAGAGGGGAAGGAGGTGTTCTATGGTGCTCTTCATCTACCATGCCCTTCATCCAGAGGGACAAGAGTTGTTGTTCAGTGTCCTTCATCCAGAGGGACAGTTGTTGTTGTACCGTGCCCTTCATCTGGAGGAGCAGGAGATTCTGTTTCATGCCCTTCGTCCAGAGGGGCGGAGATGTTCTACCGTGCCCTCTACCGTGCCCTTCATCCAGAGGGGCAGGAGATGTTCTACCGTGCCCTTCATCCAGAAGGACAGAAGCTGTGGTACCAGGTTCTTCATCCAGAGGGACAGGATTTGTTCTACCATGCCCTTCATTCGGAGGGAAAGGAGTTATTGTTCCATGCCCTTCATCAGGAGGAACAGGAGATGTTGTACCATGCCCTTCATCCAGAGGGGCAAGAGATGTTCCTCCATGCCCTTCATCCAGAGGGAAAGGAGTTGTTCTACTGTGCCCTTCATCCAGAAGAACAGGAGATGTTGTATTGTGCCCTTCATTTGGAGGGACAGGAGATGTTCCACCATGCCCTTCATCTGGAGGGAGAGTTGTTGAACTAGTCCATTCATCCGGAGGAACAGATGATGTTCCACCGTGCCCTTCATCTGGAGCAACAGGAGCTGTGTGCATGCCCTTTATCCAGAGGGACTGGAGTTGTTCTAAGGTGCCATTCATCCAGTGGGACAGGAGATGTTGTACCATGCCTTTCATCCAGAGGGACAGGAAATATTCTACCATGCCCTTCATCCAGAGAGGCAGATGTTCTACCGTGCTCTTTATCTGGAGGGACAGGATTTGTTCTACCGTGTCCATCAACCAGAAGGAAAGGAGTGGTTGTATCATGCCCTTCATCTGGAGGGACAGGAGCTGTTGTACTGTGCCCTTCATCCAGAAGGACAGGAGATGTTCTACCATTCCCTTCATCCAGAACGACGGGAGCTGGTGTACCATGCTCTTCATTCGGAGGGACAGGATTTGTTCTACCATGCCCTTCATCCGGAGACAAAGGAATTGTTCCATTCCCTTCATCGGGAGGGATAGGAGTTGCTGTTCCATGCCCTTCATCCACAGGAACAGTAGATGTTGTACCATGCCCTTCATCCAGAGGGAAAGGCATTCTACCGTGCCCTTCATCCAGAGGGACAGGAGATGTTGTACTGTGCCCTTCATTTGGAGGGACAGGAGATGTTCCACCATGCCCTTCATCTGGAGGGACAGGAAGTGTTGTATAATGGCCTCCTCCTGGAGGGGTAGGAACTGGTCTATGGTGCACTTCATCCATGGGGGCAGGAGTTGGCCTACCGGGCCCTTCATCTGGAGGGATAGGATATGTTGTACCATGCCCTTTATCCAGAGGGACATGAGTTTTTCTACCGTGTCCTTCATCTGGATGGACAGGAATTGTTCTACCAAGCCCTTCATCCAGAGGGGCAGGAGATATTCTACTGTGCCCTTCGTCCACAGGGACAGTTGTTGTTGTACCGTGCCCTTCATCCGGAGGGACAGGGTTGCTATACCATGCCCTTCATCCAGAGGGAAATGAGTTGTTGTACCATGCCCTTCACTGGGAGGGGCAGGAGTTGCTGTTCCATGCCCTTCACCTGGAGGGACAGGGCATGTTGTATGTGCCCTTCAACCAGATGGGCAGGAGATGTACCTCCGTGCCCTTCATCTGGAGGGAAAGGAGTTGTTGTACCATGCCATTCATTGGGAGGGGCAGGAGTTGCTGTTCCATGCCCTTCATCCAGAGGGACAGGAGATGTTTACCATGCCCTTCATCCAGAAGGGCAGGAGATGTTCCTCCATGCCCTTAATCCAGAGGGGTAGGAGATGTTCCTCCGTGCCCTTCATTTGGAGGGACAGGAGTTGTTCAACCGTGCCCTTCATCCGGAGGGACAGAAGATGTTGTATTGTGCTCTTCATTTGGAGGGACAGGAGATGTTCCACCCTGCCCTTCATCTGGAGGGACAGGAACTGTTTTATAACACCCTCCATTCGAGGGGCTGGAGCTTCTCTACTGTGCCCTTCATCTGGAGGAATAGGAGATGTTCTACCATGCCTTCATCCAGAGGGACAGGAGGTGTTGTTCAGTGCCCTTCATCCAGAGTGGCAGTTGTTGTTCTACCGTGCCCTTCATCTGGAGGGACAGGAGTTGTTCTACCATGTCCTTCATACCAAGGGACAGGATATGTTGTACAATGCCCTTCATCCAGTGGGACAGTAGCTGTTGTACCATGCCCTTCATCCAGAGGGACATGAGTTGTTCTACCGTGCTCTTCATCTGGAGGTACAAGAGTTGCTCTACCATGCTCTTCATCCAGAGGGACAGGAGATGTTCTACCATGCCCTTCATCCGGAGGGAGAGTTGTTGTTGAACCGTGACCTTTATCCAGAGGGACAGGAGTTGTTCTACCATGCCCTTTATCCAGAAGGCAGGAGATGTTCTACTGTACCCTTCATCCAGAGGGACAGTAGCTGTTGTACCGTGCCCTTCATCCAGAGGGAAAGGAGTTGTTGTACCATGCCCTTCATCAGGAGGTCAGGAGTTGCTGTTCCATGCCCTTTATCCAGAGGGACAGGAGATGTTTACCAAGCCCTTCATCCAGAGGGACATGAATTGTTCTACCATGCCCTTCATCTGGAAGGACAGAAGCTGTTCTACCATGCCCTTCTTCCAGAGGGAAAGGAGTTGTTGTACCATGCCCTTCATCGGGAGGGGAAGGAGTTGCTGTTCCATGCCCTTCACCCAGAGGAACAGTACATGTTGTATGTGCCCTTCATTTGGAGGGACAGGAGATGTTCCACCATGCCCTTCATCTAGAGGGAGAGTTGTTGAACCAGTCCATTCATCAGGAGAGACAAGAGATGTTCCACTGTGCCCGTCATCTGGAGAAATAGGAGCTGTGTACATGCCCTTTATCCAGAGGGACTGGAGGTGTTCTAAGGTACCCTTCATTCAGAGGAACATGAGTTTTTCTATCGTGTCCTTCATCCGTAGGGACAGGAGTTGTTGTACCATGCCCTTCATCCAGAGGGGAAGGAGATATTCTACTCTGCCCTTTGTCTGCAGGGACAGTTGTGTTTGTACCATGCCCTTCATCCGGAGGGACACAGATGTTCTACGGTGCTTTTCATCTACCATGCCCTTCATCCAGAGGGACAGGAACTGGTATACCATGCTCTTCATCCGGAGGGACAGGATTTGTTCTACCATGTCCTTCATCAGGAGAGACAGGAGTTGCTGTTCCAAGCCCTTCATCTGGAGGGACAGGAGATGTTGTACCGTGCCCTTCATTCAGAGGGGCAGCAGATGTTCTACTGTGCCTTCATCTGGTGGGACAGGAGGTGTTGTTAAGTGCCCTTCATCCAGAGGGGCAGTTGTTGTTGTACCGTGCGCCCTTCATCTGGAGGGACAGGAGTTGTTCTACCATGCCCTTCATCCATAGGGACAGGAGTTGTTCTACCATGCCCTTCATCCAGTGGGACAGGAGCTGTTGTACCATACCCTTCATCCAGAGGAACATGAGTTGTTGTACCATGTCCTTCATCCGGAGGAACAGGAATTGTTCTACCATGCCCTTCATCCAGAGGGGCAGGAGATATTCTACTGTGCCCTTCATCCACAGGGACAGTTGTTGTTGTACCGTGCCCTTCATCCACAGGGACAGGGTTATTCTACCATGCACTTCATCTGGAGGTACAGGACTTGTTGTACCATGCCCTTCATCTGGAGGGACAGGAGTTGTTCTACCATGCCCTTCATACAGAGGGACACAGATGTTCTACAGTGCTCTTCATCTACCATGCCCTTCATCTGAAGGGACAAGAGTTGTTGTTCAGTGTCCTTCATCTGGAGGGACAGTAGTTATTGTACTGTGCCCTTCATCTGGAGAGGCAGGAGATGTTCTACTGTGCCCTTCATCCAGATGGGAAGGAGATGTTCTACCATGCCCTTCATCAAGAAGGACAGTAGCTGTTGTACCATGCTCTTCATCCAGAGGGACAGGATTTGTTCTACCATGCCCTTCATCTGTAGGGAGTGGAGTTGTTGTACCATGCCATTCATTGGGAGGGATAGGATTTGCTGTTCCATGCCCTTCATCCAGAGGAACAGGAGATGTTTACCATGCCCTTCATCCAGAGGTGCAGGAGATGTTCCTCCATGCCCTTCATCCAGAGGAGCAGGAGCTGCTCTACTCTGCCCTTCATCTGGAGGGACAGGAGATGTTCTACCATGCTTTCATCTGGAGGGACAGGAGGTGTTATTCAGTACCCTTCATCCGGAGTGGCAGTTGTTGTTGCACCATGCCCTTCATCTGGAGGGACAGGAGTTGTTCTACTACATCCTTCATACCAAGGGACAGGAGTTGTTGTACCCTGCCCTTCATCCAGAGTGACAGGACATGTTGTACCGTGCCTTTTATCCAGAGGGGCAGGAGATGTTCTACCATTCCCTTGATCCAGAGGGACAGGAGATGTTCTACCGTGCCCTTCATGTGGAGGGACAGGAATTGTTGTACCATGTCCTTTATCCAGATGGACCGGAGTTGTGCTACCATACCCTTCATCCGGAGATCAAGGAATTGTTGTATCATGCCTTTCATCTGGAGGGACATGAGTTGTTCTACCACGTGCTTCATCAGAGGGAAAGCAGATGTTGTACAGTGTCCTTCATCCAGAGGAGCAGTTGTTGTTGTACTGTGCTCTTCATCTAGAGGGACAGGAGTTGCTCTTCCATACCCTTCATAGGCAGGGACAGAAAATGTTGTGCGGTTCCCTTCATCCAGAGGGACAGAAGATTTTCTACATTTCCCTTCATCCAGATGGAGTTGTTTTACCATGCTCTTTATCCAGAGGGACAGGAGTTGTCATTCTACCATGCCATTCATCCAGAGGGACAGGAGATGTTCCACCATACCCTTCCTCTGGAGGGACAGGAACTCTTACAATGCCCTTCATCCATAGGGACAGGAGTTGCTCTACTGTGCCCTTCATCTGGATGGGAAGAAGATGCTGTACCATGCCCGTAATTCGGAGGGACAGGAAATGTTGCACCGTGCCCTTCATCTTGAGTGACAGAATTTGTTCTACTGTGTCCTTCATCCAGAGTGGCAGGAGCTGTTCAACGGTGCCCTCCATCCAAAGGAGCTGGAGCTGGTCTATGGTGCCCTTCATCCAAAGGAGCAGGATCTGGTGTATGAAGCCCTTCATCTGGAGTGGCAGGAGCTGGTGTATGGCGCCCTTCATCCAAAGGAGCAGGATCTGGTGTATGAAGCCCTTCATCTGGAGTGGCAGGAGCTGTTCTACCATGCCTTTCATCTGGAGGGGCAGTAGCTATTCTCTGACGCCCTTCATTCGGAGGGATAGGAGTTGTTGAACTGTGCCCTTCATCCAGAGGGACAGGAGATGTTCTCCCATGCCCTTCTTCTGGAGGGACAGGAGATGATCTGCATGCCCTTCATCAGAGGAGCAGGAGATGTTGCACAGTGCCCCTTATCCAGATGGACAGGACTTGTCTACCGTGTCCATCAACCAGAGGGACAGGAGTGGTTGTACCATGCCCTTCATCCATAGGGACAGGAGATGTTCCACCATACCCTTCCTCTGGAGGGACAGGAACTCTTTTACAATGCCCTTCATCCATAGGGACAGGAGTTGCTCTACTGTGCCCTTCATCTGGATGGGAAGCAGATGGTGCACCATTTCCATAATCTGGAGGGACAGGGGATGTTCCACCGTGCCCTTCATCTGGAGGGTCAGAAGTTGTTGTACCATCCCCTTCATCCTGAGAGACAGGAGTTGTTCTACCGTGCCTTTCATCCAGAAGGACAGGAGCTCTTCTACCTTGTCCTTCATCCAGAGAGACAGGAGCTGTTCTACTGTGCCCTTCATCTGGAGAGGCAGCAGATGTTGTACCGTGTCCTTCATCTGCAGCAACAGGAGATGTTCCACCATTCCCTTCATCTGGAGGGACAGGAGCTGTTTTACCTTGCCCTTTATCCGGAGTGACAGGAGTTGTTCTACCTTGCCCTTCATCCAGAGAGACAGGAGCTGTTGTACCATGCCTTTCATCCAGAGGATCAGGAGTTGCTCTACCGTGCCCTTCATCTTGAATGACAGAATTTGTTCTACTGTGTCCTTCATCCAGAGTGGCAGAAGTTGTTCTACGGTGCCCTCCATCCAAAGGAGCAGGAGCTGGTCTATGGTGCCCTTCATCCAGAGGGGCAGGAGCTGGTGTATGGCGCCCTTCATCCAAAGGAGCAGGATCTGGTGTATGGAGCCCTTCATCTGGAGTGGCAGGAGCTGTTCTACCATGCCTTTCATCTGGAGGGGCAGCCGCTATTCTCTGACACCCTTCATTCGGAGGGATAGGAGTTGTTGAACTGTGCCCTTCATCCAGAGGGACAGGAGATGTTCTCCCATGCCCTTCTTCTGGAGGGACAGGAGATGTTCTGCATGCCCTTCGTCAGAGGGGCAGGAGATGTTGCACAGTGCCCCTTAGTCAGGACTTGTTCTACCGTGTCCATCAACCAGAGGGACAGGAGTAGTTGTACCATGTCCTTTATCCAGAGGGACAGGAATTGTTGTTCTACCATGGCCCTCATCCGGAGGGACAGGAGATGTTCCACCATACCCTTCCTCTAGAGTGACAGGAACTCTTTTACAATGCCCTTCATCCATAGGGACAGGAGTTGCTCTACTGTGCCCTTCATTTGGAGAGGCATGACCTGGTCTATGGCGTCCTCCATCTGGAAGGGCAGGAGATGGTCTACAGCATCCTCCCTCTGGAAGGGCAGGAGCTGTTCTATGGTGCCCTCCAACCAGAGGGGCAGAAGCAGGTCTATGGTGCCCTTCATCTGTAGGGGCAGGAATTATTCTACCATGCCCTTCATCCAGAGGGTCAAGAGATGTTCGATGGCATCCTTCATTCGAAGGGGCAGGAGTTGTTGTACTCTGCCTTTCATCCAGAGGGACAGAAAATGTTCTACTGTGCCCTTCATCCAGACGGACATTTGTTGCTGTACCTTGCCATTCATCCAGAGGGACAGGAGTTGTTCTACCATGCCCTTCATCCAGAAGTTCAGGAGTTTTGTACCGTGCCCTTCATCAGGAGTGACAAGAGTTGCTCTACTGTGCCCCTCATCCAGAGGGACAAGAGATGTTCTATCATCCCCTTCATCCAGAGGGAGAGTTCTTGTTGAACTGTGCCCTTCATCTGGAGGTGCAGGAGTTGTTCTACCATGCACTTCATCCATAGGGAAGGAGATATAGTACCAGGCCCTTCATTCTGAGAGTCAGGAAATGTACTATCATGCCCTTTATCCGGAGGGACAGGAGTTGCTGTACCATGCCCTTCTTCCGGAGGGACAGGTGTTGTTCTACCATGTCCTTCATCAGAGGGACAGGAGATGTTGTACAGTGCCCTTTATCCGATGGGGCAGTTATTTTTATACCATGCCCTTCATCCAGAGGGACAGGAGTTGTTCTACCTTGCCCTTCATCCGGAGGGAAAGGAGTTGTTGTACCATGCCCTTCATCTGGAGGGACAAGTGTTGTTCAACCATGCCATTCATCTGGAGGGACAGGAGATGTTCCATCATGACCTTCATGTAGAGGGACAGGAACTGTTGTACAATGCCCTTCATCTGGAGGGACAGGAGTTGTTCTACCGTGCCCTTCTTCTGGAAGGACAGGAGCTATTGTACTGTGCCCTTCATCCAGAGAGACAGGAGTTGCTCTACCATGAACTTCATCTGGAGGGGCAGTAGCTGTTCTATGGTGCCCTTCATCAGTACGGGCAGGAGCTGTTCTACCGTGCCCTTCATCTGGAGGGGCAGGAGCTGTTCTATGGCATCCTTTATCTGGAGGTGCAGGAGTTGTTGTACCATGACTTTCAGCCAAAGGGACAGAAGATGTTTCACCGTGCCCTGCATCTGGAGGGACAGGCATTGTTTTATCAACCCCTTCATCCAGGAGGACAGGAGTTTTCTATGGTGCCCTTCATCCAGAGGGGCAGCAGCTGTTGTACCTTGACATTCATC
This sequence comes from Aplodontia rufa, assembly GCA_004027875.1. Taxonomy (NCBI): domain Eukaryota; kingdom Metazoa; phylum Chordata; class Mammalia; order Rodentia; family Aplodontiidae; genus Aplodontia; species Aplodontia rufa. Next base: position 30,052 of record PVKS010023501.1, read on the forward strand.
AGGAGGGACAGGAGTTGCTCTACCATGCTCTTCATCCGGAGAGACAGAAGATGTTCTTCCATGCCGTTCACCCAGAGGGAGAGTTGTTGTTGAACCGTGCCCTTCATCCAGAGAGACAAGAGTTGTTCTACGATGCACTTCATCCAGATGGACAGGATATGTTCCACGATGCACTTCATGTGGAGGGACAGGAGCTTTTGTACCATGCCCTTTACCCAGAGGAACAGGAAGTGTTCTACCGTGCACTTAATCCGGAGGGATAGGAGATGTTGTTCCATGCACTTCATCTGGAGGTACAGGAGTTGTTGTACCATGCCCTTCATCTGGAGAGGCAGGTGATGTTCTAGTGTGCCCTTTATCCTGAGGGACAGAATTTGTTCTACCCTGTCCTTCATCTGGAGGGGCATGAGCTCTTCTATGGGGCCCTCCATCCAGAGGGGCAGGAGCTATTCTATGGCACCCTTCATCAGAGGGACAGGAATTGTTCTACCATGCCCTTCATCCGTAGGGACCAGAGTTGTTCTACCGTGCCCTTAATTCGGAGGGATAGGAGTTGTTGTACCATGCCCTTCATCCAGAGGGACAGGAGTTGCTCTACCATGTCCTTCATCTGGAGGGGCAGGAACTGTTCTACAGGTCCTCCATCTGCAGGGGCAGGAGCTGGTCTATGGTGCCCTTCATCTGGAAGGGCAGAAGCTGTTCTCTGACACCCTTCATACGGAGGGACAGGCGTTGTTGTACCATGCCCTTCATCCAAGAAGGACAGGAAATGTTCTACCATGCTCTTCATCCAGGGAGGCAGGAGATGTTCTACCGAGCCCTTTATCCAGAGGGACAAGATTTGTTCTACCATGTCCATCAACAGGAGGGACAGGAGTTTTTTTATCATGCCCTTCATATGGAGGGACAGGAGTTGCTCTACTGTGCCCTTCATCCGGACAGAGAAGAGTTATTCTACCATGCCCTTCATCCTGAGGGAAGGGGTTGTTCTAACTTGCCCATCATCCAGAGGGACAGGAGTTGCTCTACAAAGCCCTTCATCCGGTAGGACAGGAGGTGTTCTACGTGCCCTTCATCTGGAAGGACAGGTGTTGTTGTACCGTGCCCTTCATCCAGAGGGACAGGAGATGTTGTACCGTGCCCTTCATCCCAAGGGACCGAATTTGTTCTACTGTGTCCTTCATCTGGAGGGGCAGGAGCTGGTCTATGTGCCCTTCATCTGGAGGTACAAGAGTTGTTCTACCATGCCCTTAATCCAGAGAGACAGGAGATGTTTTATTATGCCCTTCATCTGGAAGGACAGGAGATGTTCTATGTGCCCTTCATCTGGAGGCACAGGAGCTGTTGTACCATGCTCTTCATCCGAAGGGAAGGAATTGTTGCATCATCCCCTTCATCCAGAGGGACAGAAGCTGTTGTACCTTGCCATTCGTCTGGAGGGCCAAGAGCTGCTCTACGGTTCTCTATATCTGGAGGGACAGGAAATGTTCTACCATGACCTTCATTCATAGGGAGGGTTCCTGTTGAACCAGGCCCTTCATCCGGAGTGACAGAATTTGTTCTACCGTGTCCTTTATCCAGGGGGGGCAGGAGCTGTTCTATGGTGCCTTCTATCTGGAGGGGCAGGAACTATTCGAGCACACCTTCCATTCAGAGGAGCAGGAGCTAGTCTATGGTGCCCTTCATCTGGAGGGACAGGAGTTGTTCTACCATTTCATTCATCTGGAGGTGCAGGAGTTGTTGTACCATGCCCTTCATCCAGAGGGACAGGAGCTGTTGTACCATGCCCTTCATCCAGAGAGACAGGAGCTGTTCTACTGTACCCTTCATCTGGAGAGGCAGCAGATGTTTTACCGTGTCCTTCATCTGCAGGGAAAGGAGATGTTCCACCATTCCCTTCGTCTGGAGGGACAGGAGCTGTTTTGCCTTGCCCTTCATTCAGAGGGACAGGAGCTGTTGTACCATGCCTTTCATGTGGAGGGACAGGAGTTGCTCTACCGTGC
>PVKS010023502.1:0-32307 GCA_004027875.1 Aplodontia rufa
GTGATCAATATTCAAAGCATCCTAAAGTCCTGTTTGGGAAGAAAACAAAGATGCCTAATAACTCTAGACTAAGTTTAAATTAAAAAGAAAACAAACAAAAAGCCTTAGGATATGCCTTGTGCATATTTGGCAAGCTCAAAACTCTGGGTTCAATCCAGCACTGCAAATAAAAACAGAAAGACAAATAAATATAAAAGAAAAATATGACAGAATGACAAGGGAAACTGATAATTCTATAGTCACAGTACAAGTTTGTTGAAACACTTCTATCAGAACTGATAAATTAAATAGTCAAAAAGTTAGTAAAAAACAGAAAACCTGAATAACATAATGAACTAGTCTGGGCTAACAAAAAACAGACCTATCAACAATTAAAATACAAATAGATGAGTTAACAGAAATTTACCAAAGACTAGGCACGTCTTAACAAATAACAAAGACATGATTTTGTACAGGCATGTTTTCTGATCACGGTGAAGTTAAGAAACACTTGTGTACCAGGCATGGTAGTGCATGTCTGTAATCCAACCAATTCAGGAGGCTAAGGCAAGAGAAATGTAAGCTTCAGGCCTGCCTTGGATACTTAGTGAGACCCTGTCTCAAAATAAAACAAAAGGGCTGGGCATATAGGCCCAGTACAGTGGTGGGTGTGGGGGTGGGGAGGGAGGAATGAATAAAGAAGAAACATTTATCTTAGGAACAAAGGCAGACAATCTAAGCATGCAGCTCAGAAAATTTAGAAAAAAAGTACAAAAGAGTAAAGAGTAGAAAAAAATATAAGTGACCCAAAAATAATGAATCAGAAAATAAAGACATACTAAAAAAGATCAATAAAACCAAAAGCTTTTTCTTTGAAAAGACAAAACTTCTGGGGAAACTGATCAAGAAAAGTGGGAATAGGGGAAGAGGGAGAGATACAAGTAAGTATAAGCAATACATAATTCACCCCCACCCTCCTACATCAGGTAACTGGAGATGGAACCCAGGGCCTCATGTATGTTGGGCAAGCACTCTAATATGGAGCTACATAAAAGCGGAAATTTTTTAAAATGAAAAGAATATTGTAAATAATAAATTTGAAAACTTACATAAAACAAATACTTTCCTTAAAGTTTAAATTTACCAAAACTGGATCAAGAAGAAACAGAAAACTTGGTGACTGGTTAGAGATAGGGATGACTTTTTTGGTGTGGGGGGGAGGGTGAGGATTAGGAACCATGAATTGAAATCCAGAGGAACTTCACCACTGAGTCACATCCCCATGCCTTTTTTATATTTTATTTTGAGACAATGTCTTGCTAAGTTGCTTAGGGCTTCGATAAATTGCTGAGGCTGGCTTTAAACTCACAATCCTACTCCCTCAGCCTCCCCAGCTGCTGGGATTATACGTATGCACCACCATGCCTGGCAAGAGATGGAATGACTTTTAAGTCTCTAACATATTGAGGTTACAGATGTGAGTTGTATTGATTCACAAGGGAAAAACCAGAAGAGAAAGATAAGAGCAAGATGGATATTTTGTAGTTGAATTTTCAGTGTTTGTAAGGAGATCTGGGTTGGTAGTAGTAGCAGAGGTGTTACACATAAGTCATGTATTTAATTTTGAATATGTTGAAATGAAGGTGCCTTTAAGATATATAAAGTAAGCTGGGGATTGTGGCTCACACCTGTAATCCTAGTGACTGGGGAGGTTGAGGCAGGAGGATCACAAGTTCAAAGCCAGCCTCAGCAACGTAGCGAGATCCTGTCTCAAAATAAAAAGGGCTGGGGATGAGGCTCAGTTCTTAAAGTACTTCTGAGTTCAATTCCCAGGACCCCCCCTCCAAAAAAAAAAAAAGGTACAATAAAGTATGTAGTTAGAACTATGGACCAGGGGCTCAGGAGACATATGGACTGAAGATAATATTTGGGAGTTACCTATATTCAAATGATAATTAAAGCCACAGGTGTGGCTAATATAATCTAGGGACATAACACATTGGTTCTCAAAGTGTGGACCCTGGACCAGCAACTTCAGCATTATTTGGGAACTTGACAGAAATGCAAATTCTCATGCTGTACACCCTGGAACTACTGAATCAGAAATCCTGAGAATAAGGCCCTACAATCTGTATATTAACAAACACTCCAGTAATTCTGATGCAGGTTACAATTCGAGAACCACTGATACAGAATGAGACATCAAGACGGTTTGGGGCCTTGTCTTGAAAATTCCAGTACTTAACAGAGAAGGACAAGCCTGCAAAAATGGCTAAGAGGAGCCACAAGAAAAGGGTAAGAAAATTAGGAGAGTTCTTCACAAGAAGTGATTTGAGAGGTATAGTGCCAAATTCTACTGAGATTTGATGATGATAATTCCAAAAAGAACTGAAATGGACTGAGAAGTGAGCAACTGAAAAAACAGACAGTATACACAGTTCTATGCAGTGATTATAAAGGGACAATAAAGACAACGGAAATGGAAGTGGCTGACAAGTAAAGCGAGGATCTTTACTCCCTCTCTCCTTCTTTTCCTAAATGGGACAGTAACTACCAGAACAAACAAGACAAACTACTGGGCAAAGAATCCGGCTGAGAGGGAGAAAGTGAGTACAACAGCATACCAAGGCAACACATGTTTAGAATTGCTGCACAGTGATAACAAGACGACCCAGCCAAGCACAGTGGTACACGCCTGTAATTCCAGCAACTGGGGAGACCAAGGCAGGAGGATAGCAAGTCTAAGGCTAGTCTCATCAACTTAGCAAAGCACTCAGCAACTTAGTGATATCCTGTCTCAAAATAAAAAGGACTGGGGATGTAGCTCTGTGGTAAACCATCCCCAAGTTCAATTTCCAGTACTTCCACAAAAAAAAAAAAATGCACATGGGGGGAGCTAGGGATGTAGATTAGTGGTAAAGTGCCCCCAAACTCAATCCCCATTACAAAAATAAATCATATTTTTATATTTTTTTAATACTCTACAGATACTGTGCCCCTCACTGTCTGCACCCAGTGGGACTGCTCTCAATGCCCTGTCACACTCAAGATTTCTGAACACAACACAAGATTTCTGAAAAGCAAAAAGGAGGAGGTGGGATGCAAGGCATAGGTGAACCTACTATCCTTGGTTGGAGTGTCAGATTAATCAGAAGGAAGCAAGCAAAAATGAATAGCACAGATGTGAGAAATCTGAAATCTGGTGGCAGGAACTATCACTGAATGGGTTCTATTTTCCTAGTGGGTCATATACAAAGCCCTCCATATTGAGAGAGGGATATGTCACTGCAATTAAACACCTAATCTGCCAAATTTATACTCATTAAGCAACTGTCTATGATTTGGCTTCCAAGTAGGTACGCTCATAGGGTAATAATGTGCTAATAACACAGATTTCTCACCGCAAATTCATAAACTGATTTTACATGGTCCTTTATTTTTTTAAAAGAGACAGCGACAGAGAAAGAAAAAGAATTTTATTGTTTTTCATCTCGTTTTTGGTGCTCCGATCCCTGGTTGTGTATGTGATACTGGGGTTTGAACCCACGCCCTAGTGCATGCCAGGCAAGCATTGTAACCATTGAGCTACCCACTCCAGATCCTACATGGTCCTTTTTATAGTTATATTTTTTATTAAATTATTTTTAAGGATCAGACTGCCTTTACCCAAAGTGACTAAAGAAAACCTTTAGGCCTTCAGAGGCATGGGCCAGATCCATAATCAAGCAGCTAATCAGAATAAAACCTTTTACTCTCCTCACCTCCATCATGCCTTGCTCAGCAAAAGCTTGCTTTTTTCATTCTCTCTCACTGGCCCAATTTCCAATCTTTCTCTCTCACTGTATTTCCATATCTACCTCCTTATTAAAATATTTTAAAATAGCCAGGCATGATGGTGAACGCCTGTAATCACAGCAGCTAGGGAGGCTGAGGCAGGAGGATCACAAGTTCAAAGCCAGCCTCAGCAAGACCTTATCTCAAAATAAGGACGGGGAGATGTGGCTCAATGGTTAAGTTCTCCTGGGTTCAATCTGTGGTGGAAAGAAAGGAAAGAAAGAAAGAAAGAAAGAGAGAGAGAGAGAGAGAGAAAGAAAGAGAGAAAGAAAGAAAGGAAGGAAGAAAGAAAGAAAGAAATACTTAAAACTGACTAAATGTATTGACCTACTAGTTTTTCTGAGGAGATACAGTTGGACCTCTGTATCCATGGGTTCAACATCCATGGACTCAACCAACCTTGGATCCAAAATATACTGGGTGAAAAAAAACTGTCTGTATTGAACATATACAGATTTTCTTGTTATTCCTTCTTAGATACAGTGTATTACACAGAATTTACATTGCCCTGAGGTATTATAAGGAATCTTGAGATGATCTGAAGTACATGGGAAGATGTATGTAGATTATGTGCAAGTACTATGCCATTTTACATAAGCAACTTGAGCACCTGCAGATTTTGGTGTCTGCAGGGAATCCTGGAACCAATTCCTCCACAGATACTGAGGGACGACTGTATATAAAACAAGGATTTCAGTGAAATATATTGGAATATCACTTATTTATTCCACAAATATTTACAGACCATAAACACTGTGTAGGTTTAATATGAGACCCACAGAAGACAAAAAGTTCTCTTGGTATTTATAACCCAGTAATAAAAACAATTAGTTCCAAAAAGCATAGGCGTATGGAAACACTTTGATTGCAAGGAGTAATTAGAATTACAGAAAAAAGATTATAGTAAAAGTGATTAGGCTGGGGATGTGGTTCAGTGGTAGAGCTTGTGCATAGCATGTGCAAAGTCCCAGGTTAAATCCCCAGCACCAGAAAAAGGGGGAAGAAAGTGGTTAATTAAAGAAGAAATTGTCTATCAAAGGAAATTCTGGAATCTGAGACTTTATGATACTTAAGAGAGGGACTTGTTTAGAAGCAAAGGTGTGGCAACCCTTTTGGAATTAAGCACAAAAGTGACTCTTTTAAAGAATTTGTTGGTCCCTTTAAGAAGCAATATTTTGGGGCTGGAGCGGTGGCTCAGAGGTTACAGTGAATGCCTGGCATGCGCAAGTACACGGGTTCAAACACCATCACCCATGTACACAACTATGTATTGAAGCAATGAATGCCATGTGAAAAAAAACTCAATAAAAATTGATTCTCTTTGTCTCTGTATGTCTGTCTTGCATTGTCCTTCTCTCTTTAAAAAAAATAGAGTATCTTAATACTTAATTCTTAAAAAAAAAAAAAAAAGATTAAAAACAAAGAAGCAATATTTTGGGGCTAGAGCGGTGGCTCACAACCATTGTGGTGCTTGCCTGGTATGCACGAGGGCACAGGTTCTAACTCCAGCACCATGTAAACAGTGAAGTGTTGAAGCAACAAAAGCCACGTGAAAAACTAAATAAATATTAATTCTTTCTCTCTCACTGTCCCTCTTAATATATATGTATGTACATACATGTATATACAAGTATACACACACACACACACACACACATAAAGCAGCAATATGTCAGGCTATCAATTAATCCCCAAGTTTATTTGGGGTCCTGTCCCTAAACTCTCCAGCCATCCAACCTTTGAGGTGCCTTGTAATACTAGCTCTATCCTTCCTCCCTATCTTTATTTCCTTGTTCTTCTCCATAAAAGTTTGTGCTCTGGCATAAATAAGGCAAAGTTTTTCCATGACTTGGAATTTTCTGCCATCGAATCATCTGTCTTTCAAACAATAAGACCCCAAGCTCTGCATAAATGATGTGATCAGGGCTGGAGTGGTGGCTCCACAGTTGGAGTGCTTGCCTGGCACGTGTGAGGTCCTGGGTTCGAACCCCAGCACCACATATATAACTAAGTGTCGGAGAAACAAAGGTCAGATGAAATAAAATTTGATTCTCTTTAAATAAAATGATTTGATGATTGTGTGCATTTTCAAAGTGCCTTGCACATAGCAGATGCTCAATTAAGATTCATTTCCTTTCTTTCCTTCCCTTTTTCATTCCCTTGGTGAGAAAGGGAGGAAAAAAACAGAAACAAACTAAAGATATATGTCTTGTATGATAGCACTTCTTTGGTGTAAAAATACCGAAAAAATTGAAATCATTTCTCATCACCTACCTTGTGTCTGTGGGCTGTAAGGAGACAGGAGTTTGGACCTTTTCTTTTCATATCCCTTCTGTGTGATGTCCCCTAAAATAGCAAGAAACAAACAGGTTATGCATTATTCTTATTCTGTGGCTGTTCACTATAAAAAATAAAATTAATTACAGAGTGTTATGGAACTAACTCACACAGAGTGGAGAAAAAATGTATGGTTCTTTGCCAAAATTTTGCTAAGTGCGACTTCCCACAGACTTGGAGTGGACTTCTTGTGGAAAATTGCAGGGCTTATCCCTATACCAATCATCCATACCAATGTGCTACATACCCTAGCAGAGATCCCCAAGTTCCAACATACCCTTAGCTTTCTTGGTATTTGAGATATCCCAAAATGGAGGCCAGTGCAGTGGCTCAGTGGTTATGGTGCTTGCCTGGCATGCTCAAGGACCCAGGTTCGAACCCCAGCATCACATACACAACGAAGTATCAGAACAACGAAGGTCATGTGGAAAACTAAATAAAATTGATTCTTTCTCTCTCTCTCAAAAAAAGAGAGATATCCTAAAATGGAATGCTGCAAGATTGCCTCCCAAAGTTTCAGTTTAACCAAATGAATACAACTATGCTGTGAAGTATTCTCTTATATTGATATCAAGAACCACATAAAATCATAAGTCTGTTTAAGAGACTGGGTAAGAGAAGTAGTGATGGCTCAGGGTTTGGAATGGGGTTTTTAAAAGGTCATTCTATATCCTAACACCTGTGCTGGAGCCTGAGGCAGGAATTCCTATATCTTCGCTCCTTGATTCACTGGTTTATATTATTTATACATATGGCTATCTTTTATACAAGGTTAAATATACACAAAGCACAGATGCAACATATGCCATAAGGATAAACTGATAAATGGAGGAAAATGTATGGCTTAAATGGCAAGAAATGTCTCAGGCACTAAGGAAAAGGGAGAAGATAGACGGGTGAAAGAAATAGGAAATACAAAGGACCTTCAAACAGGACATTCAAGGGAAGATGAGTGAATCAAAGCTGGGGGAACAAATATATGTAGTGAAATACATGTGACATGATAGAGCACTGTTTTCCAAGAATGAATTTTTAAAAATTAGAAAAAGCTATTGTATTCTATTACTAGGGATTAAACCCAGGGACACTGAGCCACATCCCCAGCGCTTTCTGTTTTTCATTTTGAGAAAGACTCTCACTAAATTGCTGAGGCTGGCCTCAATCTTGGGATCCTCCTGCCACAGTCTCCCAAGTGACTGGGATTATAGATGTGGGCCACCATGCCTGGTGAGAAAGTTCTACTTAAAATGGAGCAAGTGATGCTGAGTGATGCTGGGGGTAGATGGGGAGAGGTAGCAGGGCTCACTGGAGAGTTGCAGCAGGGAGCACTATTTGCATATCTGTGCAGTACAAAGATGAAAAGTACATCCCAAAGATGAAAAGAAGAAAATGAATTAAGAGGAAGATTAAGGAAGAAGACTGGATATAATTTGCTGATTGGCTGAATGTAGGATAGAGGAGATGGTTTCTGGCTTAAGCACAGGGAGATGATGTTGCTATCCTTTGACAAAGAAATATGGCAAGAGGCATATGTCTTGTGAGAATGCAAGATCTGAGCCTACATCTGAGTCACACAAGAGATGTTTCATCTGCAGTTGGTTATCTTGATCTAGAACTCAGGGAATGGATATAAATTTGTAAGGATAAGGATATAGCAAAATAAATTACCCTTTGGAGTAATTTGGCAATTTGCACCAAAATTTTGACTTAGCAACTAACTGTACTTCTAGGAATTTATTTAATGGTAATATTTTAACAGGTGCACAAAAATCAATATAAGCATATTCCATTCCCCATTGTAATGAAAAATATGGAAGCAAACTAGTTGCTTGCATCTTTATCAGTGACTTTCAACTAGGAGAAATTTTGCATACACACACACCCTCCCCTGCCCCAGGGGCAGGGATGCCTGAAAATAATTTTGTCACAAGTGGAGGAAGAGGTGCTACTGGCATCTACAGGACAAAGGTTAGGGAACACCCTACAATGAACACCATAGCTCCACAACACTCACCCAGTCTAAAACGCCAACAGTTTTCAGGACAAAAATTCCTGATCTATATAATAATATCAGGTATTCCAAATGTACTGGCACTAGAACATGTCTAAAATATATTAAGTGTAAAAGACAAGCAGCAGAACAGCAGGTATCCAGGATCTAGTTTTATAAAATATACTAAGAGACAAGTTTGCATTAATTAAAAATTAATATGGAAGACTACATACTGAATTGTTTATCCTTAAGGGATGGCATTATGACAGAGTTTCACTTTGTTTTATATTGCAACAGTTTGATTTTAACAAAACAAGCTTGATTTATATATCTCAAGCATATTTCTTCATTAAAAATAGTTTGGCCAGGTACAGTAGCAGACACACATACTCCCAGCGACTCGGGAAGCTGAGGCAAAAGGATCACAAGTTCAAAGCTAGCCTCAGCAACTTAGGCCCTGAGTAACTTACCCAGATCCTGTCTCAAAACTTAAAATATAAAAAATAAAAAGGGCTGAGGATGTGGCTCAGAGGTTAAACTGGGTTTAATTCCTAGTACTACAAAAAAAAAATAAATAAACAGTCTGTAGGTGTACATTTGCTAGCACAATAAGATGGTCAAAAAAAAAAAAAACTTTTTTTTAAGAGAGAAAAGAACAGTGAGAGATAAAAAGAGAGAATTAACTTTATTCAGTTTTTCATCTGGCTTTCATTGCTCCAACACTTTTTTATGTAGTTGGTGCCGGTGTTTGAATTCACATTCTTGCACATGCCAGGCAAGTGCCATAAACGCTGAACCAATGCTCCAGCCCTGTCAAAATATTTAACAGAAAAAAAACTAAGATAATAAATTACACAATACATTCTATTATTTATTTTAAATGGTTTTATTTGTTGGTTTATTTATTTAACGATACTGGAAATTGAACCCAGGAACGCTCTACCACTGAGTTACATCCTGTTTTTTAAATTTTGAGACAGGGCCTCACTAAGTTCCCAGGTTGTCCTCAAATTTGCAATTCTCTTACCTCAACTAGTTGCTGGGATTATATATGTGCCATTGGACCTATCTTCAATTTTCAGAATAGTGATATTTTAAAATACATATATAGGGCTGCAGAGGTAGCTCAGTGGTAGAGTGCTTGTCGGGCATGCATGAGGACCTAGGTTTGATCCCCAGTATCACATATACAGCTAATATGGGAGGCAAGGGGGAATGGAAAAATAAAAAATCACTCTTTCACTAAAAAACAAAATTACATATATAAGCATTAAAAATTGGAATGCTTATAAACTTTGAGGGGATTATTGGGGATTTAACCCAGGAGAGCTTAACCACTGAGTAACATCCTCAAACTTTTTTTTTTTTAAAGAGAGGATTAGGGGCTGGAGCAGTGGTTCGGTGTTGGGGTGTAGCCTTCACCCCTATTTCAACAGCTGCCCTAGGGCGATCTTGTTACTATTTCCATAAGTTCCTTCGGGGAGGGCTGCTAGGTCCTGCTTTGTTATGCAAAGAGTTAGAGTGGGTTGGAAAGTGCTGCTACCTAGTTGTTTGTCTGTACTCAAAATCTGCATAACCCCTGGCAACTCCCTTAGAAGGATTATTGATTCCTTGGCTGTCTCCCCTCCTCCCTATATAAAAACCCGTGTGCCTTGATAATAAAGGGATTCTGGGCTGCCATCAGCTGCGCGTGGTTGCCACGTTTCCCCGGCTGGGAGGGAAGGGGTCCCCGGACGAGGGGGGACCCAGGTTCCAGCCTTTGGCACTCACCCTCCTCCTGATCGGCTCCCGGGGGGCAATCCAGCCCCCCACAGTTCGGTGGTTGCCTGGCATGCGCCAAGTACACGGGTTCAAACCCCAGCACCCATGTACACAACTAAGTGTCAGAGCAACGAAAGCCATAAGAAAAACTCAATAAAAATTGACTCTCTCTCTCTCACTGTCCTTCTCTCTTAAAAAAAAAAAAAAAAAAGAGAGAGAGAGAGGATCAATTTTATTTAGTTTTTTCATCTGGTCTTTGTTTCTCCTACACTTAGACCCATCACCAGCCTTTTTTATTTTGAAACAAGTTCTCACTAAATTGCTTAAGGCCTCACTAAATTGCTGAGGCTGGCTTGAACTTGCAATCCTCCTGTCTCCGCCTCCTGAGTTGCAAGGATTATAGGAGTGACCCACAGCACCTAGCTTATACACCAATTGCAAAGAAAAAAAATGTTCTTAGTTTTGAAGTGTTGAGAATTGAACCCAGGGTCCTGTACATACTAGCCAAGTGTTCTACCACTGAGCAACACCCCCAGCTCTATGCCAATATAATATGATTGGTTTTAGCCTTTTTCTTTTCTTTATATTTTCTATTTTTTCTACAATGAACATTTATTATTTCAAAAAGCAATAAATATGCTAAAATTTCAATCCTGATTACTGAACTGTACAAATTTAATCATAATGATTCTCTTTTTCTGTAGTGACACATTAAAAAATAAAAATCAAAATTTTACAAATTAATCGACTTGAGAATTTAGTAATCTCAAACAATAAACACAAACAACAAAGGGACAGGAACCTACTACCAAGGAAACCTCATTCGAAATAGGAAGTTATGTCTCTTATTGTAAAAGAAATAATGGACCATTCTCCTGTTCCATTCCCCACTCATAAGCTCCTCTGCCTACTCCTCTTTCCTTACCTCCCCCCACCCTTGGAGGTATAAAGATCACTTCTGCTAACTCTGGACACATCTGATAAAGTGAAAGACCTTTAAAAAACTTTCTTCAGTGCTTACAGTCTCAATCATTCACTGTTAGTAAATGATCATGACACAAACTATTAGGTTTGGCAACTGAGACATCTATCAACCAATCAGCTCAGGTTTTCTTCTTCCTCTTCTTTTCTTTTTTTAAAGAAAGAGTGACAGTGGGGATGGGGAGGAAGAGACAATCATGTGGCTTTAGTTGCTATGACAGTTTGCTGTGTATGTGGTGTGGGGTTAGAACCACATCCTCACGCATGCCATGCAAGTGCTGTAACTGCTGAGCCACACTGCTCTAGCCCCCCATCTCAGGTTTTGAAAGGCATCAATCAAGAAGATCTAATTCAGCGATGCCAATTAACTGCTACATTCATAAAGAGCAAAGAAATTAAGAAGACCTGGGAGAGACAGGGCAGCAGTGAGAACATCAAGACTATAATGTTCGGCCACACAGTTAGGGGGACCTAAAGATGTCCCCCTCTTTCCCGACCATGAGACCCTACTGAAAAATACCTCCAATGTGAACTTTCTGCCATTTGTTACTCCTCCTAGTGTTCCTATAACTCTGTGCACATCACTGATATTTTAATTATTTGTTTACACCTGTGTCTCTCTACTAAACAATGCACTTGAGGGCAGGGATTGTGTCTTGTTCATCTCTGTAGCCTGCCCACAGCCTGGCATAATAAACACCGTTGAAAGAGTGGTTCAATGAATTAGTAAAATGGAGGCAGTAAGAGAACAATAAATCAGAGATGTGTGCACTCAGTGGAAAACTGGAATGGGAGAAATAGAGGAATTTACTTTAGTAGAAGCTAAAAGGCCCAAGAAGAATAATTTAGTGAGCTAGAAGTTTACTGAAACTTGACAGGAGACCTTTTAGGTGACCAGAAAAATAACACTTGGACTGCTGGAAGGGAGGAACAGCACATAAATCACAGGGAACTCCAAATCCAGATGTATCCCTTTAACTAGACTAAATAGGAGGAATTTCATAAGAATTTGTTCTTCCATGTTTCCTTTTCCTTTTCTTTTGGTGCTGTAGATTGAACCTAGAAACTCATGCACACTAGGCAAGCACTCTGCCACTGAGTACAAGCCCCAGCCCTTATTTTTAACTTTTACTTTGAGACAGGATCCTAGATGTCCAGGCTGGTCTTGAACCTTTAACTCTCCTGCCTTGTCCACGTATACTTTTGTTGTTGTTGTTGTTTAAGAGAGTGAAGGGAGAGAGAGAGAGAAAAGAGACAATTTTTTATTTAGTTTTTAACGTGGCTTTCGTTGCTTCCAACATTTCGTTGTATATGTGGCGCTAGGGTTTGAATCTGTGTCCTTGCACATGCCAGGCAAGCGCCATAACTGCTGAGTCACTGCTCCAGCCCCTAATCATTCTTAAGCACCTATAGTTAAGCAGATTTTGCTGCACTAAGGCAATGCTTTCCAAACTTGATTTATTTTTTTTTCACTATGTGATGCTCGGGACTCATGCATGCTAGACAACTGTTCTGCAACAGAGTTATATCCCCAGTTGGTGACCATTTTTAAGCATTATCCAAGGAACTTACAAAAATACAAATTGCCAGGGATGGAACTCAGCAGTTACAGCACTTGCCTGGCATGCGCGAGGAAGGCCACATGAAAAACTAAATAAAATTGGTTCTCTTTCTCCATCACTGTCCCTCTCTCTCTTTAAAAAAAAAAAATTTTTTTTTTTTTTTTGCCAGGCCCTCCTATGGATTCACTGAGTCTGGATTAGGACCCAGAAATCTAAACTTATGACAAGTACTTTTCAATAGCTCTTAAAAGTCAGGCAAGTTTGGAGACTGCTGCAGTATAGAATTCTGTCTGGAATATGCTGAGTGGTTCTGTTGACTTAATTTGAGGGAGAGAGAGAGGGAAGGGGCTGGAGCGGTGGCTCAGCAGTTATAGTACTCGCCTGGCATATGCCAGTATGCGAGTTCAAACCCCAGCACCATGTATACAACAAGGTCTCAAAGCAATGAAAGCTACATGAAAAACTAAACAAAACTGATTCTTTCTCTCTCTCTCTCAGCTATCCAGCACAAAGGGAGTACATGGAACCTTCGGAACTCACAGACACTAGGTAGGTCATTTTTTTCTTCGTTCCCACCACCACTTTTTTTTTTTTTTTTAAAGATACCCCTAGGTGACCTCAGGCAGCTGGGTGGGGGCAGGACACCGAGCAGCCCCGTGAGCAAAAGAACAACTACTCAGACACTGGCAGACAAAACCCAATGGTGTCTCACAATCGCCCATGGAGTCACCAGCCAATCGCCAAGGGACAAAGCCCCCAAACTTCCCCTGCCCACCTCAGACTATAAAGTTACTGCCCAGCAAGGCTGCACACCATTTCCCCTGCCCGTCCTAAACTCTGGCAAGCCGATGAATCTGGCCCGAGAGCGGCCAAATCCCAATAAAAAGGTTTTGCTCAGCTGCTTTTTAGGCCTGACTCCTTTATGAACATCTGTGCCTGTACATTTGGTGCCGAACCCGTGCCCTGACTTTTTACATTTGGGGCCAAACACCTGCATTTCCGATTTTTACAACACAAGTCATACCACAGGCATTCTCAGAACATATTTTTGGCCATGTGGTACATGGAACATGAAAGAGCACCATAACTATACCTGTATAAAGAGGCATGCATCTGAGGTAAACCTGTCGTTATGGCCTTTCGAGAATTAAATACATGGAGGATTAGCCTTCCCTCTTACTAGGATCAAGTGTATTTCTACCCACATGTAAACTTAGAAGAGCTGCCACATCCAGGGGTTAGCAGTACCTGTCAGGTGTGGAGGTACATGGTCTTAGAAGAAGATATTGAGCTGGCATGGTAGTGCAGCCCATAATCCCAGCAACTCGGGAGGTTAAGGCAAGAGGATTCCAAGCCTGATTTCAGCCTAAACAACTTAGCAAAAACCCTCAGTAATGTAGACCCTGTCTCAATTTTTTATTTAACTTTTTTGGTACAGGTGACTGAACCCAGGGGCACTTAACCAGGCAGCCATATCCCCACAGTTACCCCATCTTTTACTTTTGAGCAATGATCTCACTAAGTTACTTAGGGCCCTGCTAAATTGCTGAAGCTAGCTTTAAACTTGCAATACTCATACCCCTGAGTCACTGGGATTATAGGCATGCACCACTTTGCCTGGCTCAAAATTTTAAAAAATGAAAATAAAAAGGACTAGGGATGCAGCTTAGCAATAAAACATTCTTAGGTTCAATCTGCACTACCAGAAAATGAAAAAAATTAAAAAGAAGATACTGACCCAAACAACCAAGAGATAAGTCATAAACAATCTGGGACCCATATGACTTGAGATTCTCCAATGCTATCAGCCCTACTGAATATCAGACATGGAAAGGTGCATATATGAAGTGGAACAGAAAGCAAGTATGTTCCCAAATTCTGTCCTCACTACCCAAGATCAACAAAAATGGCTTGGAAAAAGCAGCCTACAAATCATGTTCAAGTCTACTGACAGAGTGAGCAAACAGGGAGGAGGTAGTAAAAGGCTATTAGCCAACTTACTTAAGGTGACACGAAGAATGGTCTTTCAATCAACCATTTGAATGTATATTTACACCCATAAGGTGGTGGCTGTACGTAAGAATTTAGAATCTAGATAAAAACGCATCTGGAGCAGACCTTCACAGCTTTCTGGCTGTATGACTATGAACATGCTTGATTTAACCTCTTAACCAGTCTCAGACTCCACTGTAAAATGGGGAACATTAATATCTACCTTGCAAAGTTTTTACTGTGATTACAAGTGTGGGGTCTGGGGGCTGGAGCAGTAGCTCAGCAGTTATAGCGCTTGCCTGGCATGCACGAGGATGCAGGTTGAACCCCAGCACCATGCACACAACTAAGTATCAGAGCAACAAAAGCCACATGAAAAACAATAAAAATTGATTCTTCCAGGCTGGAGGAGTGGCTCAGTGGTTCCACCACTTGCCTGGCATGCACAAAGATGCTGGTTCAAACCCCAGCACCATGTAAGCAACCAAGTGTAAAGCAACAAAGGCCACATGAGAAACTAAATAAAATTTGATTCTTTCTCTGTTTCTCCCTTTAAAAAAATACATAAATAAATGATCCTTTTTAAAAAAAAAAAAAAAAGGAAGGGGTCTGGATTAATTTATGTTATGTGCAGGTACAAATATGGCATAATGAATTCCACTACTATGTATAATTATAATGCACCAATAAAAATTAATAGTATGGGGTCTGGCCAGGTGCAGTAGTGCACCTCTGTAATCCCAGCAACTTGGAAGGCTGAGGCAGCAGGATCACAAGTTCAAGGTCAACCTGGGCAACTCAATGAGACTCTGTCTCAAAATAAAAAGAACTGGGGACAGCTCAGTGGTGAAGCACCCATGGGATCAATCCCCAGCACCACGAAAGAAAAAAAAAATGTATGAGGTTTGTGTTATAGAACATACCAGTATCAAAAAATACTTTCTGAAAGTCTGCTAAAGCCTACCCTACAGCCAGGTAGGGGCAGGGTTAGGCAATTTTGGTACAGAGCGGAGGCAGAGACTGAGACAAACACTACTAACACTCCATAATTAAATACCATGGAAGAGATGCACATCAAAAGTAATTCAGGGGGTTGGAGAGGTGGCTGGGTGGTTATGGCAATGGGCTGTTGCAGACCCACCTCAAAGTCACCCCTATTTAGTCAGAAGAGCCAGAGCTAGGGGGACCTTATGAGTGCAAGAAAAACATTTTTGAGAACTCAATGGATGGCACACAGAATGTTAAGCAAAGATGAATAAGACGGTGTCTAAAGTTCCCAGACTAAACTAAAAATTACAATAAAAGTGCCAACTAGTTAGGTATGGTGGTGAATGCCTGTAATAACAGTTACTGGGCAGACTGAGGCCAGAGGAACACAAATTTAAGTTCAACCTTGGTAACTTAGCAAGAACTTGTCTCATAAAAAGGTAGGGGGGGGCACAAAGGGCATAGCTCAGTGGTAGAGCACTTATCTAGCAAGTACAAGGGCCTGGGTTCAATCCCTAGTACCCACCCCCCCCAAAAAAAAACACTAGAGATTATGTACAAAGTTCGATGGTTCTATGGAATCACAAAGGAAATAATGGTAATAAAAATAATTGTAGTATTTAATAAGCATAAATGAAAACACTTATCAAGGACTTACAGTGTATCAGTCTCCATTCCAAGAGCCTTACAACAGTCTTACACTGTGATATTATCTTCACTTTCATTTTACAGGGCACAGAAGTTGAAGCAAATTGTCCACAGTCATATCTAGCAAGTACTGTGATCAGGATTTAAACCCAGGCAAACTGGACTCCAGAGTCCCTGCTCTTAAACACTATCCTATATTCATTTTCCAGAAGAGGCTCCAGATTCTGATTCAGAAAGACTGGGGAAATGTCACAAAAGTTACTCCTGGGTTGGGTCTGGAAGGATGACTTTTAGGACAATGAAGCCGAAGACAGCTTATTAAACCCACCTTGGAAGAAAGTGCCATGCCATGGAACAATAGAAGATATAAAAGCTGCATACTCAATCTCTGATGAACAGGACACTAGTCTTATTGCTGTTATTTCAGGCCCAGCTGAAGAGAAGGACTCCACCAATTAGGTCTCAACATGGAATCATGAACCACTAAAAGTTAACAGCTGTTGTCTACTCCAAGTTCACTGATTTACTCTCCTCCTCCTCTTCTTTTCAGTATTGGAGATTGAACAACACAGGGCTTCACATGTGCTAGGCAAGGACTCTACCACTGAACCACATCCTGGCCCTTTTTATTTTTTATTTTCAGACAGGATCTCACTACACTGTTCAAGTTGGCTCGAACCTGAAATCCTTTTGCCTCGGTCTTTGAGTATCTGGAATTATAGAAGAGAACCCCTAAGCCCAGGCTCCCCTCTCTTCTTTATTTATTTATCTAAGACAGGGTCTCACTCGCTATGTTGCCAAGGCTGACTTCAAACTTGTCATCTTCCTGTCTCAACCTTCCAAACAGCTGGGATTACAGGTGCATGCCATTGGCCCAGGTCTACTTCCCTCTTTATTGAATAGAACACAACCACTATTCACAATATTCAAAACATTCTTGTGTGTGTGTGTGTGTGTGTTGGGGGGGACCAGGGATTTAAACCAGAGGTGCTCAAACACTGAGCCACATCCCCAATCCTTTTTTATTTTGAGACAGGACTTGCTAAATTGTTTAGGGCTTCATTAAATTCCTGAGGCTGGCTTTGAACTCGCAATCCTCCTGCCTCAGCCTCCCAAGCATCTGGGATTTTAGGTGTGTACCTCTGCACTTGGCTAAATTTTCAAAACACTCTGAAACCAATTAATTTGATTTGGCAAGAAGCCTTATTCAATAAACAAAATAGCATCACCTTCAAGACAGAACAAGAAACTCTGAGGCTATAAGATAAATGTCGCTGAAAGACAAAAAATTAGACTAGCTCTACCACTGAGCTACACTTCCAGTCCTCCTAGCCTTTTCTTACACTTCTTTGTCCACTGCTTTTCTTTATAGGTAGCCTCCAGATCAGATGCAATAAAGAGTAAAACTAACCTATTATTCATAAAATGAACAACATGGGATTAATGGTTTTAATGATTTTCTTCAAAATACAGATGCTTTTCTAAAATTAACAAGATCTTTCAATTATGTTCACAGCCTCCACCACGCCCCCATCACTCTGTATAACCAGCACTGCCTCTAGCTCACCAAGCTCCAGCCCAAGGAGAAGAAGGTTAAGAAAGGAGGTCTTTCTACCATGGCTCTTACAAAGCAGACTGCAGGCAAATCGGCAAGTACTAAAGCACCCAGGAAATAACTGGCTACAAAAACTGTTCACTAGAGTGCGCCCTCTACTGGAGGGGTGAAGAAACCTCATCGTTACAGGCCTGGTACTGCGGCACACAGTGAAATTAAGACTTTATCAGAAGTCCACTGAACTTCCCTTCCTGTGTCTGGTGCAAGAAACTGCTCAGGACTTCAAAACAGATTTGCGCTTCTAGAGTGCCACTACTGGTGCTTTGTAGGAGGCAAGTGAGGCCTCTCTGGTTGGCCTCTTTGAGGACACCAACCTGTCCATGCCAAATGTGTAACAATTATGCCAAAAGACATCCAACTAGCACGCCGCATACGTGGAGAATGTGCTTAAGAATTCACTATGATGGGAAACATTTCATTCTCAAAAAAAATTTTTTTTCTCTTCTTCCTGTTATTGATAGTTCTAAAGTTAGATTTTTCCCCCCCATGGGGTCAAAAGGTACCTAAGTATATGATTGCGAGTGGAAAAATAGGGGACAGGAATCAAGTATTGGCCATGTTGTGTGTGAATTTTTCATATAAATGCAGGGATGTAAAGCATTAATGCAAGTCAAAAACTGTTAAATTTTTCTAGACAATGACAGCATTTGGATTTTTTTAAACAAATTTTTTTTCCCAGGGCTGAGGACTGAACTCCGGGCCTTGCATGCAAGGCAAGTGGTCTGCCACTGAGCTAAATCCCCAACCCCAATAAGTAAATTTCTTATTGAGAACAACTAAATGGTGTTTATAGCATTTTTATCATACAGTAGATTCTATCCATTCACTATACTTTTCTAACTGAGTTGTCCTACATGCAAGTACATGATTTTAATGCTGTCTGTCTTCTGTGCTATTCCTATGAGTTTGCTATTAAAGTACGTTAAAAAAAACAACAACAACAAAATGCATTAACAATTCCCCACTACCTTCCCTAGAGTTCCAGGGGTGAACTGTCTTTAAATACCTTTCATCTTTTTTTTTTTTAAGAGAAAGAGACAGTGGGGGAGGGGAGGTAGAAAATATCCTTTTTATTTAGTTTTTCATATGGCTTTCATTGCTCAAATACTTCATTGTGTACATGGTGCTGGGGTTCAAATCATGTCCTCCATCATGCCAGCCAGGCAAGTGCCATAACTGCTGAGCCACCGCTCCAGCCCTAACTTTCATCTTTTAAATGGGACAGCCAACTCTAAGAACTATGTCCAGTTGTGCTTAAAAACAGTCAGTAAAAAAATCATTATCATTACTAAATATTCTTCTAATGTAGAACATAGCCTTTCCATTTTGTGAGGGTTTAATCATGAGGGAAAGAAATAAGAGACTAAGTTTTAGAGTCATCATCTTCAAATCTATACACCTGTATCTAATCAACCTATCCATCATTAAATGTAAATTCTAGGCAAGGAAGATGTTAGATGTTGGCTCTGGCTGGAAGCATGACTAAGGTTGTTACTCTTTGTACATAAGGGATGTAAGCAGACACGGACAGAAAGAAAACACACACACATACACACACACACAGAGCTGAGAACGTGAATGAGGTCAATTTAAGCAAAGTTGAAAAAGGCAGAGGAACTGGATGCTATCCTGGAGATGGCTGGACAGAAGACAGCATAAAAAAGAAAAAAATATATTCTAGAGAGAGAGAGGACAGTGAGAGAAATAATCAATTTTATTTAGTTTTTCATGTGGCTTTCACTGCTCCGACACTTCGTTGTGTATGTGGTGCAGGGTTTTGAATCCATGTCTTCACACATGCCAAGCAAGCGCCATAACCACTGAGCCATGGCTCCTGCCCCACAACAAAATTTTAGTTGCTTCATTTTATTATGTTTTCCTTGTAACTTTAACTCTATTTAGTGAATTGCGTACAGTAGCCACTGATCTTCAAACATCCTCCTTCCAGAAGGGATGTATAAAAGCTCATAAACACACAAAGCATACAGTCATACAAAACAATGGTCTTATCCGTTACACAAGCTGATGGCCTTTGTCTTTCTCTACTTTTTTTTTTCCTTGCTATCTGAATGGAAATTTTCCAAGAGGATTCAAAAGAATTAAAAACACTGACTTATTTCTAATACTCTAGTTTTTTTTCCCTACACAGGGGTAAAAACAATTTTATGCTAAAAAATAAAAAAAATAACATTTTCATAGTTTAGCCAGAAATAAAACTCAGTTAAAACACTACAGTCTGTTAAAATATGATAATTTGTATTCACTAAACTTTTCCTTTAGAAAAAATAGTAGTTTTAGAAGTATTCAACTGAAAGTCTTAACTCAATCTTGCTAATCTTACAAAACAATTTCCAAGGAAATTAAGATACTCAACTTTTCATTCAAAGATGTCCTCTCACCTTGTTTATGACAATAACTAGACATTTCTGTACTAAGAACTAAAGGATAAGCTCAGATTGCTTTCTTCTAAAACTAATATAGAATTGTTTTGGCTACATGATTTCATTTTCGAGCTCAAATATATATGACTTCTTACAAATGGCATTTCACCTAAGGCACCAAGCAAGTTCAAACAAATAGAAAGCAACAAGTATAACACTTAAAGACACTGAGAAACAGAACTGTAAGTCTGACTACACCATCAGGCAGCTGGTTAAATTAATCCATCTAATGCAAAAGGTATGCTCATTTGTCTTAGAAAAACTATACCCCAAAATAAGAAATTTGCTATACTAATGGCCTGAAAGTTTAAAAGTAGAAGGAAATACGAATTTGGCCCCAGTCAGTAGAATACACAGATTCTAATGTGAGGCTTACCTGGGTTTCGACCCTAAGTCTGCCATTCACTTGCGACTAACCACACTACTGAGCAACTCTGTACCTCAGTTTCACAATAGGTAAAACTGGAATAACTCCTATCATGAGTGCTTATGATGACTCTTCAATGAGAATAAATGCAAAAGTTCCTGGCACATGAGGCACACTCAACCAGTTTTATTGACACCACCACAGCCCCAACCTCATGCCTAAGTGCAAAAACACTTTTATCTCTAAAAGCCTTGTTTAGAAAATTCTGGGTTGGTTGTTTCTTTTTAGGCCAGTGTTCTACCATACCACTGAGCAAAATTTCTGGTATTGGAGATTGAATCCAGGAAGGGCTTTTTCACTGAGCTACATCCCCGAACCTTTTTATTTCTTTTATTTTGAAATAGGGTCTTGCTAAGTTGCTCAGGTTCTAAGTTGCTGAGGCTGGCTTTGAAATTGTGATCCTCCTGCCTCAGCGTCCTGAGTCACAGGGATTATAGGCATGTGCCACTGCACCCAGAAGGAGGATTTAAAAAAAAAAAAAAAAAAAGGAAGCAGCGGCAGAGAGCATATTAAGTGTTTTTATAAGCACCTTAAGATGCTAAATTCTGAGCACTAAGAGCCAACCAAGTACCTTCAGAAGCGAACAGTCTAAAAATAGGAAAACTGATATCTTAAAGAGGAGGTAAAATTATCTAAACCAGAAATAAATGAGTGTATGTATGTATATATATAATGTATGTATATCATGCCATTATGCACAAAACAGATCTGCATGCATTTAACAATGAATGTTGTCAAAGTTCCAGAAGGAAAAAAAAGTATTTTTCTTTATTGCTGCTTTTGTGTGTGTGCTGCTGTGACTGAACCCAGAGCTTCATGCATGTGAGGCAATATGGCTGCTTCTTTCCCCTGACTTTTATCTTTAATTTTCTCAGAAAATTAGAAAGCAGTAAGAGTCGGAGTCAGGCACAGTGACAGGTACCTGAATTCCCAGCTACTCAGGAGGCTGAGGTAGGAGGGTCAAAAGTTCAAGGCCAGCCTAAGTAACTTTGCAAGACTGTCAGCAACTTAGCTTTGTTTGTCTCAAAATAAAAACTAAAAAGGACTGAGGAAGTTGTGCTCCTGGGTTCAATCCCCAATACAAAACAAAACAAATAACAGCTAGATATAGTTAATTACTCTGCACCCATTAGAGCAATTTTTTAAAAATAGGCAATAATTAATAGCATCTATCACCAATCACTAAATTGGTATTAAACAGTGCATGAGCCAGGCACTCTTTATCAATCGGCTAGATAAAAATAACAACTGATCAAAATCTAAGCAGGCCCTTTTATAAGTACAGAAACAAAATGAAAAATTTTAAAGACATAAAAAAATTTTGCTGGGCTGGAGCAGTGGCTCAGCGGTTATGGTGCATGCCTGGCACGCACAAGGACGCACGTTCAAACCCCAGCCCCATGTACACGTGAAGTGTTGGAGCAATGAATGCCACATGAAAAACTAAATAAAATTGATTCTTTCTGTCTTTCTCTTTTTGTTTGCAGTCAATTCATACTGCTACACACACACACACACATACAAGAATACTGCCATTGATGTAGCATGTATATCATTAAATAAGCAGGTCGCTGGGTACAGTGGCACATACCTATAATCCCAATATCTTGGGATGAGGTGAGAGGATCACAAGTTGAAAGCCAACCTCAGCAACTTGATGAAGCTCTGAGCAGCTTAACAAGACCCTGTCTCAAAATAAAATAAAAAAAGGGCTGGGGATGTGGCTCCAGTGGTTAAGTGTCCCTGATTTCAATCTCCAGTAGGAAAAACCTAATAATGACTTAAAAATAAAATAAGTAGCTCATTAGGTCAGAATGGAAAACGTTGAATGTTTTCTCTCATATGTGGAAGCTAGTGTAAAATAAAGGAAAGGAGGAAGGAAGTCTAGTAGAGTACAAGAAAGAGAAGGAGAGAGAGGGAAGGATGGGAGGGAAAAGGAGGGGATTTTTAAAAGTATATTTTGCACCTCTAAGATATTAAATTGATTATCTTTCTCTCATTGTCCCTCTTCCTCTTAATTAAAGAAAAAAGACATTAGGGTAAATTTAAGTACAGACTGGATATTAGATGACACCAAATAATTATTACTTTTGTAACAGCTAATGATGGCATTGTGGTTATATAGGGAAAAACTGTCCAAAATATTTAGAAATTGATACTTAAGTATGTGGGGGTAAAATAACAGAACACCTGGGATTTGCTTTAAACATTTTGGACAAAAATAGATGAGGCTGCAGGCACAGTGGTGTATGCCTATAATCCCAGCTACCTGGGAGGCCAAGGCAGGAGGACTGGAAGTTTGAGGCCAAACTGGGCAACTTATTGATTCCTTATCTCAAAATAAAAAATAAGAAGGGTTGGGGACAGCTAGGTGCAGTGGTGCAGATCTGTAATCCCAGCAACCTGGGAGGCTGAGGCAGGAGAATTCCAAATTTGAGATCAGTCTCAGCAATTTAGCAAGGCCCTAAGCAACTTAGTAAGAATCTGCCTCAAAATAAAAAATAAAAAGAGCTGGAGTGGTAGCTCAGCAGTTATGGCGTTTATGCAGCACCATGTACACAACCAAGTGTCTGAGCAACAAAAGCCAAATGAAAAACTAAATAAAATTGATTCTTTCTTTCCTTCTCTCTCTCTTTCTCACTGTCCTTCTCTCTTTTTTAAAAAGGGGGCGGGCTGTAGAGGTTGCTCAGTGGTAGAACACTTGCCTGGCATGCATAAGGACCCAGGTTCTAACCCCAGCACCACAAAACACAAGTAAGTGTTAGAAAAACAAAAGCCAGATGAAAGGCTGGGGATGTCACTTGGTGGAAAAGTGTGCCTGGATTCAATCTCCAGTATTAAAAAAATAAATTTTTTAAAAAGACGCTATCATGGCAAAATACGGAAACACTGAATTTGAATGACAGATACATGAAGGTTTTCTTTCCTTTTGGATATGGTTGAAATGATTTATTATGAAATTGTTTAATTATATAAGTGATAACAGGAAATCAAGATGCATATAAGATATTCTACTGAACTTTGAAAAATACATGGTATCTTTTAAGAAATAAAAAAACTAGGCAGATAAAATATTAAATTTACAAGTCTTCTTTTAAAAAAATAAATAAACTGGGCATGGTGGCACACACTTATAATGCAAGCAACTCAGGAGGCTGAGGCAGGAGGATCACAAGTTCAAAGACAGCCTCAGCAACTTATGCCCTAAGCAAATTAGCAGGACTCTCTCTCAAAATAAATAAAAAAAATAAAAATGGGCTGGGAACGTGGCTCATTAGTTAAGTGCCCCTGGGTTTAATCCCTGGTGCCAAAAAAATAAATAAAATAAGCAGGTCATTTAGGTCAGAATGGGAAAAGTTTCTCTGATGAGGCAGAAAATAGTTTATATTTGGCAGAGATTTATAATCTCAGGGTCCTGGCATCCAAAGACAGATTTTGCATCCTAAGACTTCTGTTTTGCTACAAACTAGGTCTAATGATCCTGGGCAAGTCATTATAACATCTTTAAGACTCAGATTCCTCATCTATAGGCCTAAAGATCACAAGACCTCTATGCTGCTTTTTTTTTTTTTAATAAGTATATAGAGATACAATTGAGGGGGAAACATTATCAAACCAACAGTAATCAATATATATATACTTTGTTATCCAGGGGTAATGCCAAAACATGGATGACCACCTTGGGTTTCACCTGTTGCAGTTTCCCCCAGAAGAACTCATGCGTTAAACGGGTATCTCATGGAGGAATGACATTGGCTTTTGGGACGGTTCCCCCGTATTCCCATTCTCTGGTCTCCTATGAGTTCTTCATACACCCTCCTCCCTCCGCATCCCCCTCCCTATGCCTCCAAGTATCCTAGGGAGCCACCCCCCTATTACTCTGAAAGTCATTCAATTTGAAGTATTGTTAGGTTAGCCGTCTACCCTCTGCTTCCCCATATATTCTAGCATCCAGAGATGAGAGAAACCATTCGGCCCTTGAGTCTCTGAGATTGGGATACTTCATTGAGCATAATTCTATCCATCTCCATCCATTTGATATCAAAAGCCATAATATCGTCTTCTCTAATGGCAGAGTAGTATTCCATTGTATATATGTATCTGTGCTACTTTTGATCAACGTTTGATGAATGCCACTTTTTTGGCACTACTAATGTATGGCAAGTCAAAACAAGGGAAGATATCCAGTACTCAACAGATTAGCTCTAGCATAGGTATATACATTTTTGAAACCAGGAGGTGGCAGCTGAAGCCTGGGGTGTGAATGAAATCACCCAGAAGGAATGCAGTGTGAAGAGAGAAGGCGGCTAGAGCAGTTCTAAAGGAAGATTAGAGCACTGAAGAATGAGTAAGAGGTGAAATGAGTGCAACAGATATTTTCTTCTCTCAATGTATCTTAAAGGGAATGAGACATGGGATAGTATTCACAGAATGCTACAGCGAAAGGGTGTGGGTGTTTTTCTTAAAGATGGACAAAGTATATGTTACAGATAAAGAACTATTAGAAAAAGGTTTTAACACTGATTCAACCAACAAATGCTAAGAACTTCCTATATGCAAAGTACATGGTCCCACATTTATAATCATGATTACAAAGTTTATAGTCTCTCCAGCATACAGACATCCAAAAACAATTCTACAATTAGTTATTTAATTGCCAGTTTGGTGGCTATGAGCTCTAACAGACTTCAACAGGGCCACCCCATTGAACCACACCTTTCAGTGATTAGCACCAGGGCTTCCCAACCTGTGTTGAGAATGTGGTACATGCCTTTGATCTTTGAGTACTTTTACAGGTATGGAAATGTTTATACTCAGCCCTGAGGCTGAGCCTGGCAAGCCGGAGGGAACTGGAAGCCTTGGGCCAGGCACCTCCTAAAGGCAATCTTCTTACTCCATTGCATGAAACAAATATTATCATTTTCTGTATTTGTAGAGATGTATAAAAAGCTAGAAGTATTATAAAATTTGGTACTTCTTTCCCAAAAGAAAGGAAGGGACAGAAGGGAATGATGGATGGATGGATATTGGGGGAGCGCTAGGAATTAAGATAGAAGATGAAGGGGTTCTGACTTAATGACCTTCAAATTTTTTTGTGGAGGAGTGGCAGTAAACTATATTTCATCTATTTTCCCCCCACTAAGCTAATTTAACCCTCAAATCAATCTCAAGAGGTGACATTATTATGAGTCCCAGTTTTTAGGTGAGAAAGCAAGTCACATGGAGATTAAGTGAACTGCACAAAGGTATAACAGTATGAAAAAGCCCCTTTCAAGTTTAGCTCAGACCCAAGCTCTGAACCACGATTCCATACTGCCTTTCTAAGGCTCTCTATGAAGAGGGACAAAGGGGTAGGATAAGAGTTTTGTTAAAGATATTTGGAGTTACCTCTATAGGCATGGGGGACATGCACTGAGATTCACAGAGTAGTCTCACTGTAGTCTCAGTCCCACCAGTTTTTAGCCAGTTGAATTTGAAAACGTTAATCTCTTTAAGGTTCAATTTCCTCTTGTAAAATGAAGATAATGGAACCTATTGCTATTAAAAGAGATCATACATGCAACTTGCTTAGTTCCTAACACAGATAAGCCCTCCATAACATGGTGCTCTAAAAGGCAGAGGAAGTTAACTCAAAAAAAAAATATTGACTAATGCCAGACAGTGCTGAGAGCCCAGGGAGACAGGAAAACAGAACTTTTTTTAGTGGCTTCGATTTCCAGAGTTTTGTGATTTTCTCCAGTAGTCTCTGGGAGAAGCCTAATAACCAGCTACTTCTCCTTCCCTACTTTCCAGAATTCTTTCTTTTCTCTCTTTGAATTCAGACACAAAGACAAAATCATGAACAACTGGTCAAAATTAGGGAAGACTGGGCTGTGGAGCAGCCCACATTCTCCCTTGAATATGTATTGACTTTCCTAAATAAACCTGTTATCCCTTTAAAAATACAAATACAGAAGACTGAAGATTAATTTATGTTTTAGAGGAATCATTAAAAATGGAACCTGGCTTGGGCATTTGCTCATAAAGGCATGGGTGAAGGGGCAAAGACTAAATGAAGAGATTATTGCCGGTCCAGGGAACGCCTTTGAGGTACATGGTGGTAAAAATTCAAGGGAATCAGATCTGGTGAAAAAAATGACTGAAGTGATAGATTACTAGGAGCCAGGGAGAAAAGAAGAAAAAAACAAACTAGAAGCAGTAGGGGGAAGGAAAAGAGAGCTCATTAACCCTACAGGATCCACCCTGGGTCACACATTCAACAAAGACAGCCAGCTGCTGCTTCTGGTTCCTCTTTTGCCACAGCACAACTTAAAATAACTTGCTGGTGGTCGCTATTTTTAAAGATTAAATAAAAACAACCCACGCCCCTCAATGCAGCCTCAGCAAAAGAATAAATGTGAAATGTTAATAATACTCTTAGGAATAGAGGCTACTGAGGAAGGGTGGAGAAGCAACCAGATACGATAAAAATGATCTTGTAGCTAACAGTTTCTAAGAAAGCGGTCCATGGCATTTTAGTAGTATAAAGAGTTAATGTCCTTACAAGGCAAAATAGCATTTTAAAAAGATGGATAAAATAAAGATATATGACGAGTTGCCTAAGAATTCTTATAAATATCTGTAATTTTATAAACATTTACCCACTAATGTATGGGAAATACAACTTTTCGTGTGGCTAAAATAGGATACTTTCTCTATTTCTATAATTTGTGTGTATATTGTCCCCCTAGAGATATTTAAGTCTTCAGTATTGTCACAGAAAAATCTACTTCTTTCCTGTAGTTTCATTCAGGGAGGGGGGAAAACTGCATACATAATTAATTCCTTACCCTAAAATAGCAAAGACAACAATGCAAGGAATAATACTTCAGAATTCTAACAGATATTTCCTGTATTTCACTCAATGTACTAATCACAATCAAACTAGGAACTAAAAGGCAAACAAACAAAAAAACCCACAAAATAAAACCCTACCCTCAATAACAAAAACAACTGCACAGCATTCTTTTCCAAAATAACAAAATATCAGCTCACATCTGAATATAGTATTATTTCAAAATTACCAACTTTCAAGGCTTTCTTTTTCTTTTTTTAAGAAAGAGAGGACAATGAAAAGGAGAGAATCAATTTTATTTAGTTTTTCATCTGGTTTTCACTGTTCTGATACTTAATTGTGTATGTGGTACTAGGGTTTAAACCTGGGTCCTTACGCATGCCAGGCTAGCACTTCAGCAGCTGCAACACTGCTCCAGCCCCTCAAGGCTTTCAATATACAGAAGTGTGAATATTAAGCAGTCTAAGCATTGCATGTAATGACAGTGATACTGGCAGTTAGAAAACCACCATTAGTATAGAATAAAAGCAAGAAGTAATCAAATGTTGAATTTGTTCAATTATGTTTGTGTTATAATCATATACTTAAATTTTTTAAACTATTTAAATTTGTGCATTAAAATACTTTGCAGTTGTGCCTATGAAATACTATATCTTTATTCCCTTTCTCACTTGAAACAAATGTTTTTAGAACAAGACATTTCTTTAAGAATGCACTCATGATGGGGCTGGAGCCATGGCTCAGCGGTTAAGGTGCTTGCTTTACATGCACAAGTGCGTGGGTTTGAATCCCAACACCTCGTACACAATGAGATGTCAGAGCAACAAAAGCCAAATGAAAACTAAGTAAAATTGATTCACTTTCTCACTGTCCCTCCCTCTTAAAAAAAAAAGGAAAAAAAAGAATGCAATCATGATGTTCTGACAGAACATGAAAGAGGAGGAAATATCATTATAAATACCAAGCCCAAAAAGCGGTAAAGAAAAATGCCAAGTCCTAATCAGTTTGCATGCCAAAAGGAGACAGCAGTCCAGCATCTCTTCTTTAGTCGTCCATAATCACACTTTTAGCTGGGGAAATAACCACTCAGAATAAAGACACCTTTCCTAGTCCCCTTGTAGTTAAGTGTGGTCAGATAACCAAGTTCTGTTCAACATGGTAGTGACAGAAAGCCTGTGTGCAACTTCCAGGTATTGCACTTATATGGAAAGAGAATGTCCTCCCTTCCTGATGACTGATATAGGATCTTAGTAATCAGCCATCTTGGAACACAGGCTGATAGCCAAATCTAAGAATGGGGAAGGAACAGAACAGAAAGAGCCTAAAACCTGCTGACCTCATGAAGCAGTTACCATACCAGTCCAGGCTATTGCATGACCCAGAAATCAATTTTCATCTTATTTACAAGCCTGCTATTTGGGAGATTTGGGAAGTTAGGGAAGTCTGTTACATCTACACACCTACAACTGCACAGTAAATGAGGCAACTGTCAGTGGCAGGAAATAATTGCTGCTACTTGGTGTCTCCACCAGAACCACAAGCCACAGTACTAAAACTTTTATAAACAAATTTAACTGTTACGTGAGTAAGAGATACCCTTCACAAACTTTTCACCATTAATACTCTTGATAAATCTTTATCTGCACCCGGTCTTGCCTTACGTAAATGAGGTTTTGATATGGGCTGAAATGTTACAAAGTAAATATGATTTACTTTATTTGAAATCAGAGTATTGCAGAGAAACTCTTAAACTAATGTAAAATTATCTAAAAACACAAATTAAGCGTCTTTAGTTGATCAACAGATATCTGATACATACTGTTTCTGTGAAAGGTTTCACTATAATAAAATGTTTTTTCAAAATTATACTTGCATTTATTTTCATTACTAAGTTAAAAACTACAACCATTTGATGTACTATGATATACAAAACATTATCAAGGGGGGTTGGAGTGATGGCTCAGTGGTTATGGTGGTTGCCTGGCATGCACAAGGACCCAAGTTCACACCCCATCACCATGTACACAACAAAGTCTCAGGACAACAAAAGCCACATGAAAAACTAAATAAAATTGGTTCTCTCTCTCTCTCTAAAAAAAATTTAAAAAATAGACATGTGAACACAAATATCAATTTTTAATTTGCTAATTGTTGAAAGGCGGTTACCGCCTAGAAACAAGCAAACTGTAAAGAATGTTTTTCCTCTTTGTTCAGGTTAAGAGCCTGCTGTACAGAGCTATCAGAAATTCCAGGAAATTCCCCAAGCTTGAGCCAATCTGCTTTTACTGATTATATTCTATCATGATTCAGTGTAAAGACTTAACAGAGTACCCTCACCTTCACCACAAGATCTTAGAGCTACTAAATACATTGCTAATAGGCATAGAACAAAGATTTTCTTTTCAATGGCAGAAAACAAATGCTGTCAAGGAAAGGAAAGGAAAGATAAATCATTGCCAAGACCTGATTTGATGAAAAGTAATGAGATAACCCTTTTTAAATGTCTTTAGAAATCTGGATCTCCCAAATTTATGTGACACTCTGAAGTCAAAGAGATCTAGATTCTATGCCTAGCTCGTCACTTACTAACTTGGTCAATTTAATTAAGGTTTCTGAGTCCTTGCTTTTTAATCTGTAAAGCAAAATGCACCTGTCTCACAGGATTGTTAACAGAATTACATAAGATAATGTATGTGAAGCACCTGGCAGAGTGTTTAGTCCAGCATGGACACCCAATAAATGTTAGTTCTCCACTCTACCAACTGTCCCTACCAACAAAGGATCAAAATCTCAGAAAAAGGGGCTGGAGTGGTGGCTCAGCGGTAGGAGCACTTGCCTATCATGCACAAGGACCTGAGCTCAAACCCTGGCACCACTTACACAACTATGTGTCAGAGAAACTAATACCAGATGAAAAAATAAAGAAGGGGCTGGAGCGGTGGCTCAGCGGTTTCGGTGCTTGCCTGGCAAGCACAAGGACCTGGGTTCAAACCCCAGCACCGTGTACACAACTGAGTGTTGGAGCAGCGAAGGCCATGTGGAAAACTAAATAAAGTTGTTTCTCTCTTTAAAAGAAAAAAGAAAAAGAAAAAATAAAGAAAACTGATTCTTGCTTTTTCTCCCTTAAAAAAAAAATCTCAGAAAAAAATTACAGATGGTACTAATGTGGGTTGGCTGTCTTTTTGAAATGGGGTAATATTTTGGTTGAAGATCAGCTTTAAAAACCTCCTCAGATGAAAATATACATTCACAAAAAAATCTGTATACCCATGTTGCTAGCAGCATTAATTACACCCCAAAAGGGAAAGCAACCCAAATGTCCATCAACTGATAAATGAATAAACAAAATATGGTATTTCTACACAATAAAATATTATCCAGCAAGCCGGGCACAGTGGCACACGCCTGTAATCCCACTGATTCAGGAGTCTGAGGCAGGAGAATCTTAAATTCAAAGCTAGCCTGAGCAACTCAGTGAAACCCTGTCTCAAAATAAAATACAGGGAGGGTTGGGGATTTAGCTCAGTGGCAGAGCGCTTGCCTAGCATGCGCAAGGCCCCGAGTTCGATCCTCAGCCCTGAAAAAAAAGAAAGAAAAATAAATGAAAATAAAATAAAATACAGGGGTTGGGGAATTATCTCAGTGGCAGATCGCTTGCCTAACACGTGCAAGGCCCCAAATTCGGTCCTCAGCCCTGAAAAAAACAAAGAAATAAAATAAAATACAAAAAGGGCTGGGCTCAGTGGTTAATCGCCCCTGGGTTCAATCCCTGGTACAAAAAAAAAAAAAATCAGCAATAAAAAGGAACAACATTCTGATACATGCTACAGCATGGATGAACCTTGGAAACACTATGCTAAGTGAAAGAACCATACACTAAGACCACATTTATATGATTGTTTTATGAATGTCCAGAATAGGTAAAACCACAAAACCAGAAAATATTTTCGTGGTTGCCAGGGGATGAACAGTGGAATGAGAAGTGACTGCTAATGAATATTAGAGTATCTTTGTGGGGTGTTAAAAATGCTCTATTATCAGATTATAGTAATGCTCACACAATACTGTGAACTTAAGGAACACTGAATTGTATACTTTAAATGAATAAATGAAAGTTGTTTTGTTTTTTATTTTGGTACCAGGGATGAACCAAGGGGCATTTAACTACTAAGCCACATCTACAACCTACTTTTTTTTTTAATAAAAAAAGAATTTTTTTTAAGAGAGAGGGAGAGAGAAAATATTTTATTTAGTTTTTCATCTGTCCTTTGTTTATGTGACTTAGTTGCATATGTGGTACTGGGTTTCGAATCCGGGTCCTCATGCTTGTCAAGAAAGTGCTCTAGGGGCTGGAGCGGTGGCTTGGCAGTTACGGCGCTTGCCTGGCATGCGTGAGTACACGGGTTCAAACCCCAGCACCCATGTACACAACTAAGTGTCAAAGCAATGAAAGCCATGGGAAAAACTCAATAAAAATTGATTCTCTCTCTTACTGTCCTTCTTTCTTCAAAAAAAAAAAGAAAGTGCTCTAGTTTCTCTGACCACTCCGACCACTGAGCCACTGCTCCAGCCTCTATTTTTATTTTTTATTTTGAGACAAGGTCTAAGTTGCTCAGGGCCTCCCTAAGTTGCTGAGGCTGACTTTGAACTCACAAAACTCCTGCCTCAGCCTCCTGAGCAGCTGGGGTTACAGGTATGTGCCACCACGCAAGGCTAAAGTTGTTTTGTTCTGTTGTTGTTTTTAAAAGAAAACCAGGGCTGGAGCGGTGGCTCAGCGGTTTCGGCGCTTGCCTGGCAAGCACGAGGACCCGGGTTCAAACCCCAGCACCACGTACACAACTGAGTGTTGGAGCAACTAAGGCCATGTGAAAAACTCAATAAAGTTGTTTCTCTCTTTCTCTGTCTCTCTCACTGT